>CAKAKR010060944.1:14237-48726 GCA_916700685.1 Adelosebastes latens | reverse complement strand
TTCTCTCCGCAGTTGCCACACACCCCGGGGTTGGCCGGCACAGAGGCACTGCAGCGTGGACACTGCAGGGTCTCGGTGGAGGCCTGGTAGTTCTCGTAAAAATCGGAGAACTCGATCATCAGGTTGGATGCGACGATGGGTAAAGGAAGGTCGATCTTCACCTCCGTCTGTCCCGGCGTCAGCTGAACCTTCTTGGCTTTGTGCCAACGAGCAGGCCTAAAAACAGACAGTTAAGTTGAATACTTTTACTTTATACGGTCAAGTGAGAGCGAGACTGTGGTAAGTGGCCTCTATGTAATCTTTATTATCTTAAAACTTAATTTTTAAATAAACATATGAACACAAAATTAGTGAAAATGAAGGAGAGAGAGAGAGAAAAAGACCAGCAGCTCTTTCTTGAAACGTACTTATTCTTCAGCTCCACAATCGCCTGTACAGTCCTGTTGTTGTAGTAGAGGTTGATGGTGCGGACCATTTTGGTGCGTTTCAGGTCACCGATCTTCACCGTGACTTTGCTGATGGTGTGGCTGCCAATGAGCTTGACGACCTGCTGTGTGGTGGTGTAGCGGGTGTCCACTTTGATCGAGGATAGTTTTATATTCTGGAGGACAAACGGAGGACATACAAGAGAAAGTTTAACACAATAACAGACTGTGTTTATGCCAGTAGAGTCCTATGGGGAGTGTTCTCGTAACTTGTCCTTGTTCTGTTTGCCACCAACGCCTGACTTTAAAAACAGATCACAGCTCCCAGCTGGCGGCACCGCGAGGTGGTCAGCTTATTATTAACACGGTGTGTTTCCGTGTAACGTATCGGCGGATGCCTCTCTCATTCAGCAGCCTTGTTATGTCTGTATAACGTTACACTACGTTGCCCCTCATCCCGTCATCTACCGCTTTGTTCTTTCTCACCGCGGACGGCCAGCAGCTCCCACACACACATCCACACACGTATCTCTCTGCACTCAGAAGAAGGCGTGGTCATGCGTCATCAACGCGTCATCAGCTACACTGTGCATGTGCTATACCCGGATAATGATCCGGATCGCCACCAAAATCGAAACGATTGTTCATTGTGCCACACCCCACCCCTCCAAAAAATTTCATTCAAATCCACTGCGGACTTTTGGAGTAATCCTGCTAACAGACAAACAGACAAACAAACCAACAAACAAACAAACCAACGGCGGTGAAAACGCAACCTCCTTCCTAGGCCTTCAGCCTTGGCGGAGGTAATAACAGTATTATTGATATAGAGGTGAACATCCGCGAGGCACTCAGCAGCGCAAAAGTAGCGCTAAAAAACGCTTCAATCTCATTGAAAACAATTACAAAAAGCCACCCCAGGGTGCTAAAAACTCACTGTGTCTGATCAGGGCCTAAGCCTGTCACACTTTGTATTAGCTGTTCAAATTACAAACCCAAAACAAACCGTAGTTTAACTAACCATAACGGATGCAAAAGCCATGCAAATTTACTATTAGCTAAACGTCTTGTGTACTTTATGGCTACAGATTGTGTCCGTTTAGGGAAGTTGCGTTTCACTTACTGAGAAGGGAACTTCTGGATTGTTGCACACCAAGCAGGGGTCACTCTCCAGAAAAAATCCATCAAACTCCACTAAACCGGACAGAGTGCTGCAGGAGAAAATATCAAATCAGTACATGTTTATGTATGTCATGGGCACTGCTTGAAATTGCTTTCTCCTTGGGACAACATGGCAGGTTTGCGTAGACATACTTGTAGATGTTGGAGTTAGGGTGATTCGTCAGGATATGGTTTTGTGCCCTCAGGATTTCGACAGCTTTCTGGGAATACTCTTTCAGCTGAAACAGAGAAGAGAGAATTGAAACTATTTTATAAAGACTTTGCAGCATTATCATTGTCATAGCTATGTTTTACTGAATGATAAAAAGGCTTAGACATCCAGGATAAGAACTTGGAGTGATACATTATGGATACAGTCTAAATCTTAATCATTTATTAATTGAAAGTCTCGACATTCCTGTGTTAAATTATCTTTGTATTTTGAGCAAGATGACCAAACAATCTTCTGTCAAATACAGAAAACAATTATTGGGACAAACAGGAGGAGACTACACAGCCATGCAAGGACTTAAATCCCACACAAGGCTCACAAATTACATTGTTAGGCATTTTATGATCTGATTTCATGATATTTACTATATTAATATTAGTACATCCATAGCCCCAGAGGCCTTCAAACAAACCTTTTTCTCCGTCTGAGGGGTTTTGAGTGAGAAGTATCCAAGCAGGTCGACAAACTGGGCAGCTTTGCGGCCGTACGCAGGCAGCTCAGGCCAGATGGCCCAAGTCAGTTCCAGCAGCAGCTCCTGCTGAGATTTACTGGAGTTCCTACAGAGAGAGAGAGAGATTCACATGTCAAGGATGTAATTTCACCATTTAATAATATATTTATGCCTTCATTCACACATTCTGTCCACAGTGCTACAACTTAATGTTCATTCACACCAGTTTAAAAACTGGTCAAGATAGTCTAAATTTAAAAGTAAGTGTTTAAAGAGGCTGTCTGTGTAAACTAGGCTCACTTTGGATTTGAGTTTGGGATTAAAATTGGCTGTCCAACCATGTCTCAATGTGTTAAATACCTATAGTACCTGTAGATATGAAGTGCCAAGCAGTGGGCTTGCCAGCGCACAGCAGACGAGTTTGACTCCAGCAGGAAGCAGCGCAAGAACTGGATCAGTGTCTCCTTGTCTGCAAACTTGTTGAGCTGACTGACCAGAGCCATACACAGCTGATCCTCCTGGCTGCCGACTCCATCGCCCTCTTTGTCTTTCTCTTTGTCCTCTTTTTTGCTCTTTTTACTGGAGGACTTGCTCTGAGAGGACTGAGAAGCTCCTGCCTGTCCAGCACTATTGGAGCCTCCTCCTGAGAATGATGAAGAGGAGGAGGAGGAGCTGGCAAGCACCTTACTGCCACACAGGGCACAGGAGAGCAGTTGCAAAAGTACCGGGGAGACGCCTTCATCAACTAGGAAGCTGACCTGGAGCAGGAAGTACAACACAGCTGGACAGAGAAGAGAAAACAGAGAGACACAAACTACGTTAAACCTACTGGCCTTAAATGTTTGTTTCCAGTTAGAAAAGCTGATCTGAAACAACTTACAGTCATCCTTCATGCAGAACTTCTGCCAGTTGATCGTCCTCTGAGTGGCAATTTCAGCACAAGCTTTCAGATGTTCCATCTGCACCAAGAGAAGCAGGTTAGTAAGTACAAAAATATCAATCCTTACAGCAGCTGATCATCCTAGAGGTCGCCACAGGTCATTTCATACAGGGAGGTCAAGTTTAAAAAAAATGGTCTCACTACAATGAAATGTCTCCTTTTGGGGACTAACATCATCACACATGAATACAGTTGGGCTCATTGGATCCACAACAGTCTCAGCTTTACAGTGATACCCAACTTATGCAATACTGTTTAGGGACCCCAGTATGCAGAAATATTCTAACACATCATTTTTAGAATAGGCAAAAATAACACATTTATACTGCATGTATAAAACTGCATGTGATTATCATAAAGTGGGCATGTCTGTAAAGGGGAGACTTGTGGGTACCCATAGAACCCATTTACATTCACATATCTGGAGGTCAGAGGTCAAGGGACCCCTTTGAAGATCGCAATGCCGGGCGACTCGATAGCTCAGTCGGTAGAGCGGGCGCCCATATAACAAGGCTGAGACCTAACCGCGGCGGCCTGGGTTTGAATCCAACCTGCGGCCATTTCCGCATGTCTCCCCCTCTCTCTCTCTCTCTCTCTCCCCCTTTCTAGACTATCCACTGTCCTATAAATAAAGGCTTGAAAATGCCAAAAAAATAATCTAAAAAGAAAAAGAAAATCGCAATGCCAGTTTTTCCTCGTCAAAATTTAGCCTAACTTTGGAGCGTTATTTTAGCCCCCTTCCCGACAAGCTAGCATGACATGATTTTCTAGTTTCTTCTTTGGTTTTCTATCTGAACTTCAGCTTTAAGACTGAGCCTGCTACAGTTCCTTAAAGACAGTAATGTGTCAGTTGGGATTGCCAGCGATCCCATGGGTCTCAGAGGGTTAACAAGAATTTAGTAAATGGGGGCTATGAAATATATATGCACAGAATTAGTTGAACGTTAGCTCAATAAGACAAAAAGCTATGAAGGAGTATGAAAGAAATATAATTTACAGTCATTAAACAGCATACAAAAGAACCTCTCTGAGTATGATGATGAATTTGTGACGGTTGAGAGAACACTCACCAGATTGATGAGTGTGTCGTACTGCAGAGCTGAGCCAGACGTGGCGGTGACCACGCCAGCCCGGAGGAAGATGCCCTGCTCCTCCAGGAGCTTCTTGATGCTGCGCACATGGGAGTCGAGCGTGTGCAGATCCCGCAGCTGACGATATTTCTCCTTTGAGCCGCAGATAAACAACAGCAGCTTTCTGACCTGCCTCCTGACGAACGGTGTCTGTTGAATCATCAGATACTGAAGAGAAAAGGGAGACAGAATTAAGGGCTTGTATCTGTCTTTTGTGTAGAAGAGAGGCTGAAAAGGAAAGTAAGTACTATACACTCAATTGCTTACTTCAGACAGATAGTAGAACCAGGAATGGTCAAAGACAGGAGGTGGGATACGTGGGTTGGTGTCGGCAATCTTCTTGATCTGATACGGCAGCCGGAGCACCATCTCAGTCAACAGCTGGGAGTAGGCTTCAAACACATCAGCAGCATGTCCCTAAAGGCAGGAGCAGCAGTTCACATTGACATTCCTTGTACATAAAATCACCATTTCAAGTTTTAAAAGAGAAAGATCCGATACCTTGACATATTGGCGCAGGAAGAAAGGGCTCATGTCTGGAGGAGAGGAGGCGGTGTGTGGGCGGAGGAGCTGGCTGGTGGTCGCAGGCTCTTCTTCGCCCTGTTGGCTCTTCCAGAACTCCAGGAGCGATTTGAGCACGTGGAGACAGTAGTCAATAGCGCCCAGGCTGAGCAAGGCGGTCGCCGTGGCGTTTGAGATGAGCGACGATGACTGGAAGAGAGAAAGAGGGTGCGCCTGCCATGTAGTACAATGTACAAGCAACTTAGTTTTGAGTACTCGTGAAGAAGTAAAGAGCTGTCCGTGAAGAAATTCAGTCACATAGAAAAATACATGTGAGCAATGCAAGTTGAATAGGATGCCTCCTTCACTGTTTATATAGTTACTGTTAACATGACTGTATTCAAATAGACATTTAACTGATAGCTTTTAGTGAAATCGATGAGAACTGCGTTAGGAAAAGAAAGAGGATGTACCTCAGAGGAGGATTTGGAGCCAGACTTGGTTCGAGACATGAAGACGCTGAGCAGTCTCATGATGACCAGGTGAACTTCATTGATGGAGCTACGCTCGTTCTTCTTGGAAACGTCCTGCAGAGGAATAACACGAATTAAGTAAAAACAAATTATTACAAACGAAGCTCGATTCATCACAAGGAGACTGTGGTTACCTTCTTGTGCATGCAAAGCTCAGCAATGAGCTGTGCTAGCAGGTCATCCAGGGCACCCTTATCCTTTTCATCCTCACCGTCCAGGTCAGAGGTCAACATGAGGATAACCTGCATGTACGGGATGGCTTGGACTCCACCTACGTTGTGGAGCTGAGAAAGGTGCTGAAGCAAGCGTTCCAGTAGCATAAGACGAACCATGTGTAGTCTGACAAGAAAACAGAAATAAAAAAGTAAAAACATTGAGAACAATTTTGAGCTTAATGTGGTATTTGTTATGACAATCTACTGCTCCCCAAAAGAAAACTTAATCCTAAATCCCTTCCCTCTCTGTGGTCATAGTAGTGACCATGGATGGTAGAGAGATGGGGTCTGAACAGGCAGATGTTTGTTGTCAGCAGAGAGCCTTCCTTCTTAATATAAACTTCGCAATTCGGGATGTCTGACCTGCTGCTTGTGTGGATGTCTCCCTCGGTCTCTCCTTCTCCCTCTGAGCCTTCGCCTTCCTGCTGGGCCGTGGTGGTGCTGATAGCTCCGGTGCTGGAGCTCACGCTGCCGGGACCAGCAGGGTGGCCCTCCACTGTTGTGTCCCCGTATGCACTACTGCGTCCTGACACTGTGCACACACACACACACACACATGAATGAACAAATGCAACTAGGCAAATTGGAAACATGGTGATATAAAATAAGTAGCTGTTAAGGTTTTATTTTTAAATGAAAAAGTTATGTTATTCTTCAAAATAGGGATGCACCGATACCACTTTTTTTCAGACCGAGTACAAGTACTTACATTTGGGTACTCGCCGATACCAAGTACCGATACCGAGTACCGATACGAGTACTTCTCTGTGCCAAAAGACCCTCGTTAACAGCCAGCCGGAGGGTGTGGGCGACACACGGCAGGCTGGGGAGTCCCGCATACGAGGCGTTGCGCCGCCACTGGCTCTAGGTCGGCTTGGAAAGGCTCGGGCGAAGGTGCCTCCCGGGGCCGTGGCCAAAGTACTTGCTGCGTCCTCTCTCCCCGTCGAGGAGGGACGGGGCCCCTTGCTCCCGGTGCGACTGTCGACCGGGACGGACTGTCCACAGTGCACCCCAACAGCGTTGTGCCCCCAGGGCGGGGTTCGGCCCACGTAAAAGGCGCCAGGGGTCTGCGTCAATGTCTGCAACCCACCCGACCCGTCTTGGAACACGGACCGAGGAGTCTAACGCACGCGCGAGTCAGAGGGTGCAAGCAAAACCCCGTGATGCAATGAAAGTGAGGGCCGGTGCGCGGCGGCTGAGGTGGGATCCTGGCCCCGCGGGGTCGGGCGCACCACCGGCCCGCCTCGCCCGCACCATCGGGGAGGTGGAGCGTGAACGCGTGCGATAGGACCCGAAAGATGCTGATGAGAGGTTAAAGTCACGCTGCCTTAAAGTGGTACCCGTGCCGTTGTATCGGAGCCGTTTTGCGAGTACATGTACATGAGCACAGTATCGGACCCGATACTGGTATCGGTATCGGTGCATCCCTACTTCAAAATGACCAACACCTGACTTTAAAGAGGTTGGTTATCACAACTTCAAACTGAGATAGCAAGGAAATGTTGGACAAGATGCCATGTATGATGATCTCTAATCTAAAAAATACTGTAAACAGAAGGTTGTTAGAGGATGGAGTTTTATCAGAAACTTGTCAGGATAATTGATCCCTTAAATAGTCTGAAAATCAGTCTGTGAATACACACCGATATCCGTATGGTTTATAGATACTATATGATCTAATTTCAGACATGCATATTTGATATTTTTTAATATCAGGCTGGTTCTGAAATCACCCACCGCTGTGCTCCCCCGCTACAGAGTCGATTGCAGAGCCTCCACTCTCTGAGCCCACGCTGCCGCCGTGCTCAGCTGGCGAGGTCCGCAGCGTGGAGCCGTCAGTAGCGGCCGTGCTGCCCTCATCATCTGATGCCGGGGCTGAAATCATAGCAATAGCTGTAACAGTAAAATACACCGCAGTCATCTGGCCAGGATATATGATTTTAGTTTACACTCGTGCACCAACAATGTAATAAAGCATGCAGTACATTCAAAACACTTTGAACTGATATTTATGTTTGTTTTTGTTGAACCTATTGTGGGCATCATCATATATATATTATATATAATACTACCTACTTGATTAAATGTGACAGACTGAAAAGAGGAGAAACAACTGCTTGACTTTTAAAATACTGAACTAAGACCACAAGATGTGCCACAGATTAGGTTATGAGCCTCCAGGTGGAATATTATCAATGGTCACAAAACATATACTGTAATGTTTTGGCAGCTTTTATGCTATTTTTTTAAAATATAAAAATGTACTAGTTACTGTGACCTTGCAGATATAAGAAACCTAGCTTCCTGCTGATCACATACTATCACAGGTTTGGTTTTGTTACCTGATGCGGTGGTGTCTGAAAGGGTGCCAGCATCCAGTGAAGAGGAGCTTGGGGCCTGGCCAGACAGGCCGAGGCTCTGAAGGCCAAGAGCACTGCTGCTACTGCCTATAAATTAACAAAAATATGTACATTACGTCAGCAGCACTCACCCAAATATTGATCTCCTAAGTGATGCTTCACCTGATAAAGATTTGGTCAATCAAATACCAAAATTGGTTGATATATAAGGGTGAAACGAATTCAGGTAATTCATGTTCATGACAATTCAGATTAACTAATGTCCAAAACTGTGCTTTTTATTCAGTTTCAGGAGCATTTCAATACCTGCAAGTTTCACTTTTGTGACAAGTGTTAAAGCTTTTAATTACTTTTCTTTTAGCTAAAATGTGTTAACTGTGTGAGCCGTATTATCTGCCACAATTGCAATCAACTGTTCAGTGCTTCCCTGTTGTCATTAAGCCTAATTTTTAGGTTCTGTTCTGGATGGTTGAGAACTATTTCATGACAGATGAGCAGAGTGTCTAAATGTGGAGTGGGACTTCCGGGCGGTCTCGGTTACCACAGAATTATTGCTTTATTTTGTACCTTGTTGATCCTGCTGAAGGCTGAGAGCGATGGCCAGCTCTACCATAGTCTCATCATCTGCATCAGGAGGGATGTCCAGCATGGGGGGGAAACCCTCGGCTCCAGCCAGCAGAGCCTCCAGAGGAGATGGATTTCCATTGTTCAGATTCTCTGCTGTCTCCAGGACCATGGACTCCGACTGAAGACACAGAAAAACAAAAGATGATGTGAATTTCTTCAAAATGCATCATTTATATACTGAAGTTTAACTCATATGTCAGGGAAATCAGTTCAGTTGGGTTCAATTTCAGTTGAGGTGGGTGGGGGAAGAGGCGCACGCAAGCCCCCAGGAAGAGCGCCGGTCGTTGATGCCAACTTTCATAGTGGCCAAACGGTGGTACTGCAACTTCCGTGTCCGTCACGTGATGCCATTGGGCCCAAAAAGACTTTTTCCCATAGACTTACATCGGTAAAAGAGACGTCTGTAACTCAGTGGATAATTTTTTTTAAAGGTAAATCAACTCCCCAGTATGAACACTCTAATAGTCCTTATTTACATCATTAGGTCCTAAATGTTGTAAAACGCACTAAAAGCCGAATCCAGAGTTATTTCCCTTCCTCCATTCATGTGAGTGAGACCCAGACCGAGGCTGGAGCGCAAGCCGTGACGACGGCGTGATGTTGGGACCCCGTGACCGAGTCATGTGACCGAGCGGATGCTACTGCGCATGTTCCATTTGCCCAAGATCCGGGTACTATTCCAGACAGAAGTCGAGCCATTTTGTCTGCATGCTCCACTGAGCAACTTTCATAGCAAATGAACGGGGCCCCGCCTCCAACGCTGTATCCAGTTCTCTTAATACATCCATGGGCGCATGGTGCACGTTGTGTTGGCTGACTACAAAGTTCCTGTGTTTTTTTTGGGGTGACGAGACAACACAGGTTTCAGCCTGCTAGCGTACTGCGAGCCCGGCGGCCCGTAACGTTAGCGAGAGAGGGAGTGAGCGTGTGTGTGACGTGAGCATGAACTTAGTAGTAACGTTATACAGTATCTCTGAAGGTAGCAGTGCAGTGCAGGCTCCTGTGTCTTGCTGGCTACCGGCTGGTTAAAGTGAAGGAGGTTAGCCCCGAAGTTAGCGACAAATTTGGCCCAGGCTCACCTAAGGTGGGCCGACCTTTGAGGTGAACCAGCTATTCTCATTTTAGTGACAAGCCACTCCTCCAAGTTTTGGTGGAGTGACCGCTGAGTTGAGTGCGTCACCTGGTGGTAAAATTTGGCATACCAGTCCAGCCTGGTGTTGGGCTTAACATCAGCAGGATCATTCAGATCAGGTATGTTATTCTATACTTCAAATGATTTATTATTTTTGTGTAACAGTGCGTGTGCCAGTTTCCTCTCACAATGTTAACAATGAAGGAGTGATGTGTCAAATATATCTCACCACCATTTCAAAGTCGCCGTGGTCCACTTCATTCTGCTCCTGACTCTCCTGTCTCCCCTCCTCTCCTCCAGTCAGCACGGAGGACTGCATTTTGTCATCTGCATCATCGTCATCATCATCGTCCTTGTCTCCTGATGAAGGAAATCAACAAACAAGTTTTACAGAACTGAATCGCCTTGTGGTCAGTGGAGCCTCAACAGAGGTTTTCATTATTTGATTAGACATTCAGTTTGTTTTATGACACAGAGCAGGCATAAAATGTGTATGCTGAAAACTGTAATTGTCCTAATGCCTTGTAATAGCAAACCATAACAAGTCATTTATTATTTTAATACCGAAACTCCACATACAGTATACACATAGAAGCTTTGTATTAAAAGCCTGTGAAAACGTACCCATGGGTGTGTTGGAGCGTGGGGGAGATGGAAGGGTCACATGTCGCCGTTTGTTTCTTGGTCGAAGCACTCTGATCAGAGCCTGCTTACATGCAAAGCTCACAGAGGTGTCCTGAAATTGGATCAAATCCAGAACGGTTACCTGATGACAGTCTGTCTTTAACTACAGTATTCCCTGGAGCAGTTCCTATCCTAACTGTGAGATTATAACTTTGTCAAGTCATTTCTTGATTCCTCAAAATCCTGAACAGCCATGTGTTGCCTTTCATATACAAATGTATTAATGAGTTAGTAATTACAACATTACAATGTTAACAGCAATGGTAGAAAAAAAATGATTGTGATTTATTCTCATGGTTTCTTGAACGTCAGTTGAATTATGATTCTAGTGATCACTAGTAGTACTATACTTACTGGGCACAGTAACATTTGCATGTAGATTTTGGAGGCTACATTGATGTAATCCAGTTCACATGTGCAGTATGCATGGATGATGTCCACCAAGGCGTTTACTGTTGCTTCCACATGAGTTAAACCTTCGATAGAGAGGAGAGAAAAAACATTCACGCACTGCAGCCTTGTTTTAAATCAGGTGTACAGTAGGGTTGGGCGATTGGACGGATATCACATTACTTATTAAGATTATCTTACTTATTTTTCACACTGAGTCAATGTACTTGCACTTGGACTTACCAGGCAGGCAAGCAGGAGCAAGGAAGGCGTTCTTTGGTTTTAGGGCATGGAGCTTCCAGAAGTTATTCATCAGCTGCGTGATGAAATTACAGCTTTCACCGTCCACATGTTTGTGCCCATCCTCTGTCATTTCTGGGGTTAGAAGAGAAGAACATGAAAATGTTTTAACTGAATTTAGCTCCTACGCTAGAAAGTCATTCAAACCAGCAGTTGTTCAGGAGAACTTATTTTGACATTATCTGTTAATCATGATTACAGAAAGTGCAATTGTGTAAGCGTATGAGTCATTTACACATACATTGCTAGCAGAATAGCCTCTTACCAGAGTCATGGTGCAATGACTTTGTTTCTGTGAAATGCACCAAGTTGTTGGGTCTCATGATTGCGATGGAGCGAGCAGTGATGACGAGCCTCTGGAAGACATCAGGGTCGAGCTCCCTGCCCTCACGGCTGCAGCTATTCAGACACTGAACTGCGTTACTCAGCAACGACTGGTCCTGATGAGAGGGAGGCAGATACGTGATGCGTTAGTTCTTCATAAGTGATGGAGAGGATGAGCACAACATTTAACACCTAAAAAGTACTTGAGTGCTTAGAATTCAGTTTTCTAATATTATTCTGCACTTCTGAAGGTGCGGTTTGTGAACAAAGTGTCCTGTAATTTATACATTTAATGGATTAACTGTTGATAAATGATGAAAGCACTGCTGGCTACACACTATTCTTGTAAAATGTCCAAACAATCCTGTTGGCTTACTTCCTTCATACAGGGTCAACAGTAGAGTAGAGAGTAGAGCGTAATCGATTAGTTGTCAACTATTAAATTAATCTAATTAAATTAATTGAGTAATTTTTTTAAGAGTAAAAAAGTCATAATTCTCTGATTCCAGCTTCTTAAATGTGAATATTTTCTGGTTTCTTTACTCCTCTATGACAGTAAACTGAATATCTTTGAGTTGTGGACAAAACAAGACACATTTGAGGACGTCATCTTGGGCTTTGGGAAACATTATACCATTTTATAGACCAAAGAACTAATCAATTGATCGAGAGAATAATTGACGGATTAATTGACAATAAAAATAATAGTTAGTTGCAGCCCTAGTCAGGGTTCATCAATGTAAACTACAAATATCTGTGATGTAGTTCTCTTTTTTCCCTGGTTCACTAATTGTCCCTTCCTCACTTAATATTTTTATATGTGACATTTCATCTTTCACTCAGAGTAATTTTAACTGATTTAATGATTTTACTAGGGCTGACCCGAATGCTTTGAAGCTTCAACCGTTGCCATGGTAATGGACCTCCAAATCTGTATTCGAATGCCTCATTTATTTTAATTTTTTTATTATATATGAGTATGAAACAATAAAGTATAAATCCCAAAATAGCCCATGAAATAAGGAATAATCCCAAAACATTATTCATATTCAACACTACTTATTATTAGTTATTCTCAGACGGATATCGCTGTTTGTTGTGTGTAGAGGTGCGTGTGTGTGTGTACAGTAGTGTGGCAGCGGCACTGAAACGGGGGAGTTGGAGACAGACAGAAGAACATTTCAGCCCCGAAGCTTCGAATACCTTCAAATTATTTCTCACCGAAGCTTCGAATCCCAAAAAAATGGTGTAAGGGACAGCCCTAGATTTGACTACATTTTTGGGGCTAATGATGATTACGCTGTTATTGATGCAGTTAACAAATGTTTTTTTACAGGACACATTATTACACCATGTGCATGTAAAAAGCTATGATGTGTGTCTAGTCTTGACACATGGGTTTTTTGTTTTACCTTGTGGTTGTGGTAGGCAGTTCGACTGGTGTGCAGGCTGGCAAGAAGACCCTTGGTCTGCTGCTGCACACCTGCAGGAGTCGGCATGGACAGGAGCAGAGTGGCCAACTCCAGAGCTGCAGCCTTATTCTTCTCCTGCACAGAATTAAAGACATGCAGTCAACAATGCTCCCTAAATACTGGCAATTTCACAGAGGATTTTTCATTCAAGCACAAAGAAGAATCATCTGTTTACCTTTTCACCAGAGGAACCTACTGCAAAGCAGCTTTCCAAAGCCTCAAGGGCGCTGACTACCAACCTGAAATCAAGAGAGAAGATCAACACTGCTCCTACTGAAGATTTTGCCTTAAATCAACCAATCAAACAGAAAAAAAGCAAATCTCAGCCTGTTGCAGTCTGTGCTGATCTAAAATGCCAAAACACTGAATGCAAGAATAAATGTCAAGAAAAAATAATAATTTTGTTGTTGCTGTACAAGTGTGGAGATGATGCATGGGCATGTTCACAGTCTCAGGCATGGACACACAAACTGGCACACATGCACAAAACCATACAAACAAGCAGAGAAAGGGCAGTTACTAACCGGTCCAAGGTTGATAAGGACTCAGTTTCACAACTTTTTATTGTATTTTTGGGAGCAAAAGAAAAAGAACAAAAACAAAAAAGTGTGAGGATCACAGAAAGAAACAAGTGAAATTAAATGATTCATTGAACAAAAAGAGAAGCATGCAAGAAAAGATGACATCACGATAGCCATGCACTAAATACTCTAAAGAGAACCCAACCCCCATTGTTAACACTACATAGCTTGGACTCATGAAGGGGAACGATATGCTATATGGAGAAAACATCTATCACAGTATTTATAGATTTTCTTTTATCACAACATCTAGTTTAAATTCTGGAAAATCAGTTGAGAAACTGTTTAGAGATGAAATAACCACAGTAATGTTTTGGCTAATCCAGTAAAATAAACACCTGTCAAATCTAATTCATCACATTTAAGCAGAAATCATATAAAATCCAATTTTATCATAAAACAACACTGCTCATTGATTGGTATTAAAAGGATAGACGTATTAACAGTATCTGATGGTGTATATAAAAGGTAGTTTAACATAAAAGTGACACAAACTAGGGCATTGGAAAGTCAAAGAAATGGTCACTATATCTCATCAGATCATGAGTGTTGTTAACTGAACTACAGGGGACTGAGAAGTGTAAATGCCAACAACTTGTGTTGACCTCATGAACCTTTAAGAGGAAAGCTCCTACCTCTCCAGCACGGTGCCGCCGGTGGTGGTTGGGGTGGCTATGTCTCCATCAGAGGTGCCGTTGCCCTGGTTGAGGTTGGGACTGCAGACGTTGTTAACCGAGGCAGAGGAGAAGTCCTCCGGTGGATCCTCAGGCCAGCCAAACTGCTCCTTGGTTTTACCGTAGATCTTGATTGAATCGAGCATGGTGACTCCAGCTGGGTCAACGGATGCTCCGACTTTAACAAGAACAGGAAGATGAAACTGCATCAGAGGATGGTTTCTATACAGTCATAGTTAAAGGAATCGCTCAGAGCAAAATAAATATCCTTTGTTTATATACTCACATCCATCATGTTGCTTAGAGGGTTAGCTATTGCATAAAATGCATTCGGCTCATTAATTATTTAATTGTTCCGCAAGTTCAGAGACAGATCGGTCCTTTTGGACCAATAAATAAACACTTTAGTTCCACTGTTTTGAAGGAACAGCAGTAAAATAATCTGTATTTTAAGGTCACTCAGTTGAGTGGCAAGTGAGTGTTCAGACCACGTCAAGTTACTGTAGGTCTCTTTAGAGCCTATTGCACTCCCCTCTATACTGCCCCCCTGTGGGCCAAGTTTAAAAAGGCGAGCATGCATAAGCTTCAGGTTGCCTACAATGACTGCATGCAGATATTACTTTTAAAAAAAAAAAAACAGGTGGTGTAGTGCAAGCGAGCTGTTCTGTAATGCAGGTGTCAACACTTCCCAGGCTCTGTTGAGAAACCTGATGTACAAATATATGTCGGCTAAATGTCACATCCTTGTTTTAGTGTTATACGATACCAGTCATCCCTGTGGAAACATTGGTATAACTGTCGTTTATAAAAAAGTGGCAGTTTCTATTTTAATGTATGTATTGTTGTTTGTGTTGTATGTTTTTTAATGGACTTCGAGTCTGTCAATAAAGATTAATTGAATTTCAAAAATTACTGAATTCCAACATAAGAATCTTGGTTTTGAAAGTTTGGATAGATATACATAGAACACATTCATCCACACTCAACATTCACAGTATGGGGTGCTTATGTGACAACTTTTTAGTTAAATCCTGTAACTTCAGAGAACATCAACCTCAAAAAGCTACAAAAAGTACTAGAATTATTTTTGAAGTAATAGGTAATCCACATAAATGGATATAAATAGAGGCGAGGATATCAACAACAAGTAGCCAGATATAATCATCATTAAACACTCTTGCTCTTACTAAAGATGGACAGCTTCTTGTCCGCCTGCAGGGCCTCCTCTCTGGTGAAGGGGAAGTCGAACCAGCGGGCTCTCGTCAGGTTTATCTGCATGGTGCGGCCGAAGACCTCCACGTAGGAAGGAGCCCTCTCGATGGCTTGAGTGCCCACCTGCACCCGCATGCCCGTCATCACCATTGAGCTGTTGTTGTTGACCGCTTCCACAGTGAATCCCCCAGGCTAGGAGGAAACAACCAGATTCACATTTGTTGTGGTTTACACAGTACATAATGTGTCTAATAGTAAAACAGTACAACTACAGTATAATCATGTTTAGTATGTATGGCCTCAGGGTCCATTGTGAAATGCAGGTTCACCTGTGTCCCAGTATTTATTTAGTTTGGATGCATAGTAATGCTTAAGTACTCAGTGTTACAGTATGTTGAATTGCACAACGGTAGATGGCAAAAGATACTTTAATGCCAGGATCAGACTAAACGATATTTTTGACGGTTATGATGGTCACTATGTCAAATTAGACGATTGAGAGTCATAAATTCTTGTCGTGACTCGGCCGCGACACACGACAGACTACACGTCGGTCCCCTGTTCCGACAATACACACTCTACCGGCACCGCCGTCTCTAATATACAGGCTTTACCGGGGCTCAAGTCCCCGGGCCCGACCATGATAAGGAGCTCACGAGGCTCCAGGGGAAAACAATAAAAATATAATTCACAGGGAGAAGCGAAAGCGGGCGCGCAACGGGATGCTCCATGCACAAAGACGCAACGGCGGTGGTGTTTTTTACTCTGACACAACCTAGATTAAATATCCTACTGCGAGGTCCGGCAGCAGTGGCGTTGAGAAGGTCCGATGACATCGTTCTGTATAATAAGTAGCCTTCTGTTTACAGCTGTGTACGTCTGAGCTCAGCCGGTCAAATTCACGGCCGTGAAGGAACACGTCGTGGAAAGCAAAAAAAAAAAAATCAAACATGCTAGACTTTCTGTCGGGACATCGTGAGGCGTCCCAGACGCGGCGTCGGTTTTCGTGTACTATGACACACTACACGAGATAAAACCATCGATTGTCGCACACGACACTCATTTATCATTCCCGATCCGAGTCGACACCCTACGGCGGCCGTGTCGGGCTATAATCGGGATGATATCTTGTAGTCTGAACCGGGCATATGTGTCGATATAACCATACATTTGTGTACACATATACAGTACAAATGACTGTTTATGTACTTTTAAACCTATACTAGAAGAGTCATAAAAGTGAGACCATAAACACCAGTGCATGAAAAAGTTGTCAAAATGTTGGTATAATCCTTTAACCACTACTACTCTACTTACAAAAGCATAAGAGCACAGCAGTCTCTTGCACCTTTTCTAACACAGAATAACTTTATTAAAATGTCCCTACCTTTGTGTTGGCCACATACATCCCAGTGGAGTTGAGCCTGTGTTTGATCTGCTGTCCATTGTAGACCTGCAGCAAGTCATTGCCACCAAACTCCACCTCTGTCAGCTGCTGGTTGTGTTCAAAGAAGTCCACTGGGAAAGTCATCTGACTGGAGGTCCGGGTGGCTGAAAGTAAAGTCCATGCATTAGAACATTTTGCCAGGCACACAGCATTTGCTACGTAAGTAAGCATCACAATCCCTCACTTTTCTGTTTTTGAGTGAATGTTTATGTCTACTGTGTACACTGAGAATGATCCTGAGAAGGTACTGTATGTGTTTACAGAAATGTTAATGAAAATAAACAGCAACCTGACATTGATGTGAACTTGTGGAAACTACAGAATTAAAGCCAAAAAGTCAGGCGCTCTTGAGAACAGAGTAAAATATTCTTCAGCTGTTACCATTTAAATGTCAGCGGTGGTTAACCTGGCATTTATGTTGGGATCCATTTGCATAAATTTGTGGTGATTAAAAAATAATTGCACTACTCACTGGTAGCAGCAGCTTTGCGCTTGCGGACCGGCTTCATGATGCTGATGCCACAGCTGGGCTGCAGCGAGGGCTGGAGCCAGTAAGAGGTGTTGTCCACATTGGCCATGTAGATTCGCAGACTTCCGTCCTCACAGAGAAGAATCATGGTCGTACGCTGTTGCTCGTTACTGGCCGTGTGTCGGATAGCGACCATATCTTGAATCTGGGGAAAACAGAAAATTAATTAATGTTGTTTTGTTTTTGTTTTTTTAAGATTATTGTTTTGTCTTTCTTTGCCTTTCTTATAGTACAGCCGAAGATAGACAGGAAAGGGGGAGAGAGAGGACGACATGCAGCAAAGGGCCGTGGGTCGGATTCGTAACCCGGGTGAGCCAGGTGAGCTACTGGGGCGCCCTGGCAATTACTTTATGTAAACCTTAAGAAATGGCAATGAAGTTGAACCCAATGGGCGACACTTTGGCAGGGAAACATACACATGATTTCACAATTACTGCTGCAACTTCATGCTTAATTATCACATTTTGTAAGTATTACTAATTCCTTGTAATCTATGTTTGGATATATATATAAAAAGCTTTTATCATTGTGCCCCCCAAGTGCCCCCCCCTTACCTTAGCCTTGGCTGGCAGAGTTTTAATCTCTTGGATGAGGAAGGTGTCTGGCTTGACCATGATGACAAGAGGTATGCCTGTCGTCTGCTGCACGCAGCACACCAGGCCTGGGTGGTTCATGACCTCCGACCACTGGCACAGAGCCGGCGATATCTTACTGCTGCCGCCATTAGAGCTGAAGAGAGATGGAGATTTAGTTAGCTCGTCCAGGTACCCGTTAAATTTACCAGACCCAGTGCAGCGGCAAGAGAAGAGACCGTATATGGTGGGGAAGAACTGTTACCCTTTAACGTTGATGGGGAAGAGCCTCTGCACTTCGCTGGTGCTGCGGCTCACTGTGGCAGCAAAGGACTTTCCCTGGCTGTAGCTGAAGAAAAGCATCTGAAGCACATGGGAGTAATAGACGGACACGCCGCCGCCGGCTACCTGCCCGTTGCTATCCTGGAGCCACACAGAAAGAATTTACCTCAATATTACCATTCGGCATTTTCAAACCCTTTTTAACAAACATACATTTTGCTGTTGACATGAAAATCACACAACTCTGTGGGGGTTATTCCACTTTCTAAATAAAACATCCTGCATACCTTCAAGTCTTCGTGGTTTATCTCCAATACATTGGTGACATAGAAAGGGCCATGTTGGGCACTGCTGGATTCGTCCATGAGCTGGGTGTACATGTAACCCGCTGAAGACATGATGACGATAATGTTCTTCCCCTCTTCATTGAACAGGAAGGTCGCATCGCGGATCTTGGAGCTTGGGAGCAGGAAGTAGTACATGGGACTCAGAGCATCCACTGATAAGTCATAAATCTGTTTGGCAAATGAGACAAAAAGAAAGAGACAAGTAGTGTTAAGTGTTTTTTTTTTTACAGTGCAAAAAGCAGAATAATCATAGTCACATGTTTAGCTCCCAAATCAATAGAGGATTTCAATCAAGTCACCTATAGTAGGTCAATACTCTAATTAAAGTCAAAGTTAATGCGATGATAACGTGTTAACGCAAATTCATTTGAATGCCACTAGTTTCTTTAATGTATTGACGCAACTTCCTATTTTTAGGTTGTAGCGGGTTCAGTTTTAAAGCTAGAGTGAAGATACTGGTATCATATGAAACTAGAAAACCTAAAGAATCCATCGGTACCAACCATGTCATACTAGCTTGTTGTGAAGGAGGATAAATAGCGCCCAAAACTTTGGCAAGGAAAAACTGTCATGGCCATTTTCAAAGGGGTCCCTTGACCTCTGACCTCCAGATCAGTGAATGTAAATGGGTTCTATGGGTACCCACGAGTCTCCCCTTTACAGACATGCCCACTTTATGATAATCACATGCAGTTTGGGGCAAGTCATAGTCAAGTCAGCACACTGACACACTGACAGCTGTTGTTGCCTGTTGGGCTGCAGTTTGCCATGTTATGATTTCAGCACATTTTTTTTATGCTAAATGCAGTACCTGTGAGGGTTTCTGGACAATATCTGTCATTGTTTTGTGTTGTTCATTGATTTCCAGTAATAAATATATACACATACACATATACATATACATTTGCATAAAGCATATTTGCCCACTCACATGTTGATAAGAGTATTAAATACTTGACAACCTTTAAGGTACATTTAGAACAGATACAAATATATGCGATTAATCGATTGACAGCCCTACTCTTAATACATACCTTGACAAAGTCAGCGGTGATGATGGCGAGTTCAGTCTGCGAGCCCGGTAACCAGATAGCTTTGATGATGAAGTTGCCAGTCGCCAGTTGTGGGTGCAACACCAGATGGTCGGACACAGAGCCGGTGCTGCTGAAAGTCAGTACATGGCAGTCCTTGGAAAAAAATTAAAAACAGTCAAAAACCAAATTCCTATATAGCAGCCATTCATATAAAAAGGTTCTTCTAAAGCTACTTGGATAACATGAGCATGAACAGCTAGAAAACACAAACACAAAACAGAATATTAAATGTAGAAGAAGCTGTCTTTCTGACCTTGAGGCCGCACACAGCCAGGTAGTCTTCATTACAAGGGTTTCCTGTGAGGCTGAGGACAGTGAAAGGGACCGGAGCAGAGGCCAGACGGGTCAGTGTTAGCTTCCTCTTGCTCGAGTCCGCCTGTTTCAGGAGAGTGGACAACTGCAGGACTGTTATCTGTCAAGAGGGAGATAGAGAGAAAATGGGTGTTCAGGCGAAAAGAGACAATGCAAACTGGTGATGAATGATTTAGGAAATTAGAACAAAAGCAATAAACACAACATGAAAAAAACATTGTATAATAGTATCATTATTACAGGATTCAGTTAACTGGTTTGTGAAGCTTACCTTTCCCTTTTCATGGCTGACTGCAAGGTGCTGGCGGCGGCCGTGAGGTGAAGACAGGACGCACATGGCAACACGACGCAAGACGTGTGCACTGATGAGTTGGCGTATAGTTTGTCCCTGGTCGCCACTGTAGTTCATCCTCACATTCTCAAAAGCTCCTTCCTGAGAGCCGAGCGTGGGCACCTGAGGAGAAGCACCGTGATTTACATAAAATCTATTACATACAATGTAGTTTTACAGAAATTATCGCGATTTTAGGAATTAAGTGTTTTTTTTTAGAACCACTCCAAATGATCTTCATACCATTAACTGGTCAGTCATCTCCACAGCTTTGTCCTGAGTGTGCAGTTCGTTGAGCGCTTGCTGAGCCCGGCTGCTGCTTCCCACCGCTGACGCCTGCTGGAAGTTGGTCTGGATGGCTTCCATGAGAAACATGAGCATCTCCAGAATGACTGCTGCAGTGGACGATCCCATCTGTTGTGGAGAAAGAGAGCCAAAAGCTTGAAATGTAAAACAAATCTGAAATACCTCTCTGCTTTAAGAAGTGGAATCATGTTCAGCTATTTCAGTGTTCAGCAAAAAAAAAAAAAAAGACGCATGACAGACAGAGGGTGTTTCTCAAATTCAATGAAGGATCCTTCAACGGCTTAATTTCAAGGATGCTACGTCATCCAATCCCGCCAAAGGACTGTTCCAACGTCGAGGACCCTTCTAGATTCTACCGAGTCCTTCGTTCAGAGGATTTTGAAGGTTGTAGCTGTGTATCCTCTGTGCTCCTAAAACACCCACAATCCTTTGCGCACAATGCATTTCCTGTGCCCCGATTTGGAAACAGGGGAAATATGCTAGTAAACGTTCAGTTATTTTACCTCAGCAGTCTGCAAAAATATGTTACTGAACAAATTTGAGACGAGAAATTGCCAATCGAGTTGCTGAATATTCCCTCATATTAGATCTACAAGGCCTAATTTAAAAGTTTGTTACGACTTTGACCGCTCAGCGAGCTAATGACAGCACAGAGGTGGCAACTGCTGGGAGAGACAGCCGGCATATTTTAACATCTAACTCTGTGAATAAAAGGTTTTATTTCCACCAAACCAGAGTAGGTGATTGTTAGAAGTGGAAAGACGAGGCTATCCAAGACGAGTTTGATGAGTTTTATTTTGTTTCTGTCGAGTTTGAGGTATGTTTTACAATCAGCAAGAAAAGATCTGTTTCTTTTCACATCTGACGTGGTGAATTAAGTGTTTATTTTGGCCAAACTAGAGTTAAAGGTCGTTGGAATAGTGGAAAGAGCTAACCAAGATGGTTTTATTTAGTTTCTGTCAAGCTTGAATGAAGTGTGTTTTACAATTAGCGAGGTAAAATTGCTGTTTTCCAATAGTCTGGTGGCTTTGAGAAGTGCATATTAATTATATAATTTATAATAACAGTCCAAATCCCTGTTGATTTAATTTATTCTTTAATAAGCCTACATGTTTTTAATCTGTTTATATTATTCTGAGGAATGCAAAATCAATATTCCTACTAGAAATTGTAATGTACTTAAATTGTTGTAAATAAAGTAAAACTGTGTGCTCTCTGACTGCTCGGAAGGAGTCCTGCCTCGCCTCTGTAGGACCCGTCCTACCAAGGAAGCGTCCTTGACTTTGAGAACCACCCGGAGACACTGACATGGTGATAAATTCTATTTTCTCTCACCACTTGTGTTACCAACTCTTCCTGGCAGCCCTCGATGCTCTTGCACACGCTGCTCTTCTTAGGTCTGTCTTCGTCACCGGGTTTGCCGTCACAGATGGTGACCTTGCCCTTGTCGGAGGGCGAGGCGTTCTGGTGGCGGATCGCGCTGTCGGGCATCCGCAGCTCACTCTGGAACGCGGAGGACTCTTTCAGGGTGGAGCCCATGCCGCTGCTGGGGCTGCGTTTGACCAAGGCCTGCGGACGGTATGACACAGAGTAGAGCGATGAGAACAGCAACATGTGCATGCATATACATCTGGCAGCTCATAAAAATACACACATCTGTTTGTTTAACTTCTCTACAATTAAGATAACCTGCTGTTGTTTTCACTTTGCTAGCTCCTCCACATTGTGGAGTACTGTATATAGTTAGTCAAAAGGAAGGTCAGACAGATTGTGTTGGATTGACAAGACTCCTGATATCACTGGTAAAATTATTAACTGTATTGATAATTGGAATTTGCTGCATGCCAATTACACACACTTTCACTTTGTTATCTCCTTCAACAAAACTAGAATGAGTCACAAGACTGACACAGAAGAAGTAAACACTGCAAACACAAATAAAGAATGTAAAGGACATATTGTACTTCTTAGCAAACTAACAGTAAACTGAAGGTAAAATGTAGTTGATGGTTTGTTCATCATCACATGCACATTCAAAAGACTATTTATTTAAGATTAACTAGGAAAGCTGGCCTTTTCATTAAACAAAGTGTTGACAGACATACAGTACGTAACATGAGCTTCTCTCATTTTCTGGCCACATGTGTGGGCTAGCTATAACCCTGACCAAAATGAAATGACTGGATGGAAGTCAATGGGGGAATGACTTGCAAGCCAAAGTTACCGCTGTTGTTCTCTTCCCATGATGACCTGAGGTATTCGGTCTCACCTGGCAGCTGCCATCCTCTTTGGCACCGCAGTCACAGAAGAAAGAGCCATATTTGGCATAGGAGATCTCATGGTCTTTGTGACAGACCTTGGCGCACACTGTGCACACACCTACCCCATCCACCATCTTACAGGTGTGACAGTGGTACCTGCAGAATGAAAAAGGAACAGGACGGGACTGTATATAGTATATAAACTATTTAGTAATGACAGAATGTCACCTGCATAGAGAAACTTTAACACACGAACCTCTAAATCTCATTTGTGTATGTGCATGACAGAAACAAACAAATGTAGCACAGCAATAGATATTAGAGAGAGATTAGGGAGTTCAGTATGGAAAAAGTCATAACACTAACGCGAAGTAGCTGATAATACATCATTAAAACTACTAACGCCAAGACAAAAATACAATTGTTTATTTCCTAATCATCTGAATTGTGTGTTTTTATGCAAATAACCTCTATAGCATATGTCAGGCGTCAGCAACCTGCGGCTCCGGAACCACATGCGGCTCTTTAGCCCCTCTCCAGTGGCTCCCGGTGGATTTTTAAAAATAATTTGTGGAAATGAATTTTTTTGTTTACATTTTCATTTATCATTGTTGTAGGTCTAATGTACGACGGAGTATTAGGGCCACATTGAGGAAAAAAATAAATCTGACATTTCGAGAATAAAGACATATTACAAGATTAAAGACATAATATTATAAAGTAGTCATTTTACGTGTTATTTTCTTTTTTTCTCGTAAAGTTACGACTTTATTCTCGAAATCTCTGATTTTTTTTTTCACTCAATGTGGCCCAAATACACCATCGTACATTTTCACTTATATACTATATACTTAGACTATAGGCTGTGTTACCTTCATCACAATGCTCTAATGTTTTGCAGCTACAGATTTCTTTTCTTCTTTTTTTTTGCCTAAAAATGGCTCTTTTGATAGTAAAGGTTGCTGACCCCTGGTATATGACAATAAAAAATTAAAAGGATAACATTTGGACTTTTTTTTACATTTTTGTCCAAATCCCTGTTGATTTTATTTATTTTTTATTAAGCCTACATTTTCCATTTCGGACAAGCAAGTTTGGCAAGTAAAACATCTCTGCTACTTGCCTGAAAAAGCTTAATGTCAAAGCCCAGTATATTACAAAATGAACATAATTGTGTGTGTATTGTTTCTTCTGAATGTCAATAGTGTGAAGTTGTCCAGTTTCCATGGATTTTAACAAACGCCTATTCTGATTCATGTAAATCTGTTGTACGTAGGATCTTTAAAAGCCCTCTTTATTCTGAGCTATTAAAGGGTTCATGTGTGACAAATCTATTCTCAGGTGCAACAGTCTTGTAGTTTGTACCATAATGACCGACTGGAAACCTTTAACTTGATCATGATTTAAAGAAAGAAACAACCCCTGGTCTCATTCAAGAATAAAACCAAAGTCACGGGGAACAATAAACTTTTCTTTACCAGTGCTGGTTCATGAACTCCTTCTGAGTGATGGTGAAGGTGCAGAGTTTGTTGCAAAGGGAGTCTTCGTCCTGTCAAACAATGACAAACATGTTCAGAAGGACTGAATCAACTGCCGCACTGCCTCGGGAAATTAATGTGAAGGTAAAACCCATTATATGTTATCTTTGTCATTTTTGTGTGCCATGAGCTGGACTAATGCCCGGTTCAGACTACACAATAGCTCAGCCCGATTATAGCCCGACACGGCCGCCGTAGGGGATCGGGAACGATAAATGAGTGTCGTGTGCGACAATCGATCGTTTTATCTCGTGTAGTGTGTCATAGTACACGACAACCGACACCGCGTCTGGGACGCCTCACGACGTCCCGACAGAAAGTCTAGCATGTTGGATTTTTTTTTTTGCTTTCCACGGCGTGTTCCGTCACGGCCGTGAATCTGACCGGCTGAGCGCAGACGTACACAGCTGTTAACAGAAGGCTACTTATTATGCAGGATGATGTCATCGGACCTTCAACTTATGCCGGACCTCGCAGTAGGATATTCAATCTAGGTTGTCTAGGAGTAAAAAACACCACCGCCATTGCGTCTTTGAGCATGGAGCATCCCATGCGCCCACTTTCTCTTCTCCTTGTGAATTATATTTTTACTGTTTTCCCCTGGAGCCCTGGGGCCCCTTTAAATGGTCGGGCCCAGGGGGGGTTTGAGCCCTGGTAAATTTTATATATATATATGTATATATTAAGACGCCGGTACCAGGAGAGTGTGTGTTGTCGGAACAGGGGACCGAGGTGTAGTCCGTCGTGTGTCGCGGCCGAGTCACGACAAGAATTTATGACTCTCACTCGTCTAATCTGACATAGTGACCATCGTAACCGTCAAAAATATTGTGTAGTCTGATCCTGGCATAACAGACACACTATGCACCTCAACCAGATGAATTTTCCTTCTAAGTCAACCTGCAGCAGGAAAACCACTATTAAAAACGTTTTCTGGGGCAAGGGGTTTGCACCAGGTTTGTTGTTTTATATTCTATATTCCTGACATTTGGTCAGAAGGCGTTATTGTATAATAATTTGGCTTTTCTATTTGGTTAAAAAAACTTTAGAGATTACATTCTACATAGTTTTCACAAAAACAATTCCATAGCATTTTATGTTCAGGTCTGTATGCCGCGTATTTATAAAACACAGCCCTGTTTCAAGAGGATAGACAATAAAGGGATGAGATCTCACAGAGTCCTCTGCTTGGGAATCATCCTCCTCTACTGCCAGTTCCTCCACCCAGTCCGAGTCCACTTCCATGGCCTTCTCCTCTCCCTCCATCAGCAGTGCCGCGGTGCCTTGGCCACTGCTTTGCCTCAAGGCATTCATCACGTCGGCCAGATAGGAGATGATGTGGCACGAGCATTCCAGCATGCTGGCGTGCTGAAATCAAGGAACAGGTGCACATCAATTACTTGACAGTTAAATGGTTCAAAATGCTAATGACTCACTTCGGAAATGCCAAGTAGGAAACACATAAGGACGGTGTTTAAAATGGAATTACACCTGGATGAAGTCAAAACAAGGCACGTCTATAAACTGGTGAAATATACTGAGAAATAAATATAAAATCATACCTTTCCTTGGGATAAGTTTGTGCTCACTTTTTCCACAACGTTCTTCTGTGTTAAATACTTTTTGCTGCAGAGAAAAAAAAAATTGTAATTTTAAAATGAATATTCATAAATTTAAGATTGTATTGCTGCTTGATAATGACGAAGAGATTAGGTCACAAATTTATGTGAGAGTCCTTTTACCAAGCATTTTTTTCTGGTGACATTAATATTATGCTGTTCCCTGATGTAAATTAAATCAGGCAACAGCACGTCTGTGAAACTGATTTCTTACCATCTGGTCAGCCAGTCGATAGCTGCCCTGTGCAGCTGCAGGTGACCGGCCCCCTGTCCAGCGCTGGCGAGCGTGGCCATGATGACCATGAGCTCAGGAAAGCCTGTTCCATCACCGTTTGCCAGCATGTCTGTTGCCATGGGAATGAGTGTGCTGAGGAGGACAGTGCACACGCCTTCGCCCACCTGGCTGTTGTCGCGCACAATGTGAGTGGTGAGCACCTGCAGGAGCTGCCGGTTTTCTTGCACTATCTCCAGCTGCTCGGAGTCCTTCGGCGGGGTGGCTGTCATGCGCGTCAGCCAGGACTGCAGGCGAGAGGGCTCCACACAGGCCAGCTGGGCCAGAGAGCCACACAGACACAACAGGCTGGGGTTTGGGCTCTTCTCCGCTGGGAACGACAGAATCACCACCAGAATTAGGCTTATTGAATCTGATGTATCTGCAGCTTTTAAGATTTCTGATTTGATTTTTGACAAGGCGTCAGTATGCTTCAAACGAAGTGTTTGTTGATCATCGAACAATGGCTGAAACCCCCTCCACCACACCTTTCCGACATCAGAATATGTGGGGGTGTCACACACGTTTTGTAACTTTCCACAACAGACAGTCAGAGAAGAATGGCCATTTCACGCAGCTATTGGCCTGCTGTGCAGAGGTGACAAAGTATTTTCGTCTAACGCCCCTCTCTGGACGTTTTTCCATTCAATTGTCAAGCAAATTTTAAGCAAACTTCTGAAATGTCACAAAAAAGAAATGCGAATTAGGTGCATTTAAATTAACTGGTTTGGAGCGAATAAACTCAACTTCAGCGTAGTTTGGTCAGAAGTTGGCGCTAAAGGCTACGCATGGCTGTAATCAGCCAGTAAATAGAGTAGAAGAAGAAGTGGAGGCTGCGAACCGGAAACATAAGAAGTCGGCTTGGCCTTCTAATCATCTACGACAGAAAGCAAAGGCGTTTCCATATCCCATTTAGCGCATCAACTCTTTTTTTGACAAAGGCAAAAACCACCTCAAGTGAGCGTAAAAACGTATTTTCGCAGTTGAGGTTCCACACAGCTTTTCTAATGCAATACTTTTTTTGGCATCATTGGGCAAAAATCCCATAATAACCTTTCAGCATATTGTAATTCAAGTGTTCTGAGAGAAAACTAGACTTCTGCACCTCCTACGTTCTTCTGTGTTAAATACTTTTTGCTGCAGAGAAAAAAAAAATTGTAATTTTAAAATGAATATTCATAAATTTAAGATTGTATTGCTGCTTGATAATGAGATTAGAGATTAGGTCACAAACTTATGTGAGTCCTTTTACCAAGCATTTTTTTCTGGTGACATTAATATTATGCTGTTCCCTGATTAAATCAGGCAACAGCACGTCTGTGAAACTGATTTCTTACCATCTGGTCAGCCAGTCGATAGCTGCCCTGTGCAGCTGCAGGTGACCGGCCCCTTGTCCAGCGCTGGCGAGCGTGGCCATGATGACCATGAGCTCAGGAAAGCCTGTTCCATCACCGTTTGCCAGCATGTCTGTTGCCATGGGAATGAGTGTGCTGAGGAGGACAGTGCACACGCCTTCGCCCACCTGGCTGTTGTCGCGCACAATGTGAGTGGTGAGCACCTGCAGGAGCTGCCGGTTTTCTTGCACTATCTCCAGCTGCTCGGAGTCCTTCGGCGGGGTAGCTGTCATGCGCGTCAGCCAGGACTGCAGGCGAGAGGGCTCCACACAGGCCAGCTGGGCCAGAGAGCCACACAGACACAACAGGCTGGGGTTTGGGCTCTTCTCCGCTGGGAACGACAGAATCACCACCAGAATTAGGCTTATTGAATCTGATGTATCTGCAGCTTTTAAGATTTCTGATTTGATTTTTGACAAGGCGTCAGTATGCTTCAAACGAAGTGTTTGTTGATCATCGAACAATGGCTGAAACCCCCTCCCCCACACCTTTCCGACATCAGAATATGTGGGGGTGTCACACACGTTTTGTAACTTTCCACAACAGACAGTCAGAGAAGAATGGCCATTTCACACAGCTATTGGCCTGCTGTGCAGAGGTGACAAAGTATTTTCGTGTAACGCCCCTCCCTAGCCGTTTTTATATTCAATTGTCAAGCAAATTTTAAGCAAACTTCTGAAATGTCACAAAAAAGAAATGCGAATTAGGTGCATTTACATCAACTGGTTTGGAGCGAATAAACTCAACTTCAGCGTAGTTTGGTCAGAAGTTGGCGCTATAGGCTACGCATGGCTGTAATCAGCCAGTAAATAGAGTAGAAGAAGAAGTGGAGGCTGCGAACCGGAAACATAAGAAGTCGGCTTGGCCATCTAACCATCTACGTTGTTTTTGTCGTTCGTCTCCTGTTTGTCTCACACCGTTTTCCCCCCGAATGTGTTAAGCGTCTTTGAGATCTATAAAAAGCGCTATATAAGTTTAATCTATTATTATTATTACGATAGAAAGCAAAGGCGTTTCCATATCCCATTTAGCGCATCAACTCTTTTTTTGACAAAGGCAAAAACCACCTCAAGTGAGCGTAAAAACGTATTTTCGCAGTTGAGGTTCCACACAGCTTTTCTAATGCAATACTTCAAAATGTGCATACAAATACGTGAATGAAAACACGACTTCTGACAGCAGGCTTTTCACTCTGCCTTTAAAGCTGCAGTAGTCAGTATATTTTTGGCATCATTGGGCAAAAATTCCATAATAACCTTTCGGCATATTGTAATTCAAGTGTTCTGAGAGAAAACTAGACTTCTGCACCTCCTCATGGCTCTGTTTTCAGGCTTTAGAACATCTAGCCCGTGACGGGAGACTTTGACCAATCACAGGTCATTTCAGAGAGAGAGCGTTCCTATTGGCTGTGCTCCGGTCATGTGACCGTAACTTGGCATTCCTTCACCAGATTTCACAATGGCGGCGGCGTCACAAACTTTCTCATTTCACAGCTAAACCGTGCACTACAAGATGATTCTGAGAACATCCGAGGAGAGAAATAGGCATTAACGTAACAGAATATTGATTCATATTTGATCAGCGCTGCCTAGTTTGACCGTTTGGTCGGAGTTCAGAGTGATTGACAGCCGGCTCTCATAGACGGCAGATGGACAGCAGACCTCAGATCAGCTGTTACTGCTTGTTTTCCTCCGGTCTGTGAAATCTTGCAGATGCCGTTAGGAACACCGGAGGACACAGAGGCACATGATTTTTTTCAGGTTACCTGTTTCATGTACTATTGTCACGATATAGCGACCGTTTTATAAAAATAACTTTTTTTAATCAAATTTGCTCCAATCTCACCTCCTGATGCTTTAAATGTGGCCATTCGGAACAGCACTAAACACTTTTATCCATAACATGTGGTCAGACAACAATTCATTTGAAGCACACCTCAGCCTTTTAATAGCTTTTTTCTTGATTGACATGAACTCTATATCAACCGTAGACTTACTGAGCTGGAAAAGCTTGGTGAAGAATTTCAGCACCCTGTTGCAGAACTTTGCTGATAGACTTTCGTTGGCTGTCGCCATCATAATCTGGACGAGCTCACCGCTGGAAACAAAAAAGGAGCACAAAATAAGTGAGGTAGCAGTATAAATGTGTAATAATGCAGCCCGTGTCGTCAGTTGAGCAGATACCTGAATGAAAAGAACTCTTCCATGGCCTTGCGGACTTGACTGCTCTCAAGCTGCTTTTCAAGGTACTGAAGGCATTCCTCAAGGACAGACTCATCCAAACCACTAAAAAAAAAAAAAAGAGAGATCAAAGATTGATAAGAGCAGCGAGACTCAACCAAACAATAAATGTGCAGGAAACTAAACAAAGACAATGTGCAAGAAAAGGCTAAAAGCTGCACAGAGCTGCACCGTGGGTTCAGCACTACGAACCCCCGTTTCACACCACACAGTGTTTAGATATTTAAAGGCAGGGTTGACGATGTTCTCCAGTAAACACTATTTGTTATAATGGTTGAAATGGTCTTTACACCCCGACAGCGATCCATTACTGATGAGCTCTGAAAAAGGACCGGAAAAGAGCCGTCATCTGTAGCTGCTGTAAATCCTGTAAAAACGTCTACCAATCACTGCCTCGCGGTCCGATTGGAAAGAACCAATCAGATGCCTCCCTGCCTCCCTGCTCGGTACTCTACCCTTGGCGTGCACCAGCCTGAACTCAAAGCGCGTCGCCGCCGCACGTTCCCTGGAGAACGGAAGAGAAAGCTCAGCCCTGCAGTAGCACTGCCGCGGTTACTTGTCATGAGGTAGCGTTGTTGAGTTGAGGTCCTCTCTCCGCTCTGTGTCTGTGAAGTAGTTACGATGCGGCGGTGCTCGTGCATGTGGGGGGGGGAGGCGTTGCCTTGGAAGGATGTTTCCAACATCGTCGACCCTATCTTTAATATCAAATATATTTAATTAATTATCATGTCACACATGGCATACCTGCTGGGGTCTGAGTGATGGGCAATGATGTTGTAACACCCGGTCACCAGACGCTCATAGATGCGGGCGAGGAAGGCGTCAGACTCCGACGGGCCGAGGATGCGCTCCAGCGAGGTGCTGCTGATCTCAGCCACGCTCTCCGTGCTGCTCTCCAACAGGAGGGGCAGCAACGAGCGCACAACCTGCGAAGGATTCAGCTCCTCCGTGCTGAGGAGACAAACATGCAGCAATGTTAACTGAAGATTTTTCATGAATACATTTGACATTATCACACACTTTTTGGACAAGACAAGCACTTACACAATGAGGTCTCCAGTGAGGCGAACCAAAGAGAGCAGGATGTGTTTCAGAGACGAGGCCAGAGGTAAGGACTGACAGCTCAACGTGCCCAGGTGAGCTGCTTGGATGGCACTGATGTAGCTCTCTGATGGAATGGTGTCATTGGCAAATGCATTTCGCTGAGGAAGAAAAAACACAAGACTGTTAGTCTCATAATTGCTGGTTGGTACAAAGTTTTTTTTTTTAAATGACATGTTGAGTAGGGCTGGACAATATAGATAAAAACTATACTAATCATTTTTGTAATTATATCAGATATATCTATCTTTATTAAATGCTTTAAGGTAGATATTTTGGATAAGATTCATTATTTAAAATTAGCTTCCTATAACAAATTAAATCAGAAATAAATAGGACAGTACATTGTACCTAATATTTAAAATTGGATGTTAAAAATAAAAGAACAAATATAAAAGAAATAACAGACATTGAAATAAATAAATAAAAATAACACATGAAAAGACATTAAAATCTTAAGGCTATGTACAAACCAACAAAAACATACAGTTGCTCTGAACACGAGGCAGACTCATAGTCAATGGCTTAGTACCAGCCGACTAGTATCATAAAGGCAAAACACTAAATGGTGAGTAGATTGCCTACTCTCCTTTATAAAGTGCTTACAAAGAGGGACAGAGTCAAACTGAACCAACAACATACCCATGAGCCAATGTTGGGGAATTCATTGGTGTGGATGCCGTTCCAAGTCTCACATATTGTCTGTACAGCTGAAGGTAAGTTCTGCATGATACTATGACCTGTAACGTTTCATTAAAAAAATAAAATAAAAAATTCAGGTTAAAAACAGTGAGTGTACAGAGAAGTTGTGAACGTACTGTTTCACTGTTTTGTTCTTGAGTAATTCTTTGACGTACCCAGCAGGTTGGCCTTGCAGCGGGTGGAGCCGATGGACAGAACGGCAGCGTAACCTTGGAGCTTGGCATCTGTGAGCTTGTTCTCTCCTTCCTCTGGGATGTTCATTAGTAGGTAAGACCTGTTCACCACAAGTTAGCATTAATCATTTTATTAGGATGAATGATTTAAAGCCTTTGAGCCTTTTTTTTTTTAAGGTTTGAAGCAGGTTTACATGTAAACACCAACTGGTGAAATGAATGTTAAAACAGTTAAACATTTGCTTTTTGGATTTGTAAAATACTGTTTGGCCTAGTAGTGCATGTATTAGAATGTAGTAAAGGAAGTGATGAAATAAAATAAAAACAAATCCTGTCCTCTGTCATTTCTGTTAAAAGTGCTTTTAATGACTGTTCAAAACCCTTAAGTCATTAGTTCAGTGATGAAAACAGGGAAACAGTTGTCACGCATTTATCTGCTTTATCCAGAAAATAAAGCAACACATAAATAAACCCTGCAGTTATTTCAATCCTAATCTTATACTTCAGCTTGCTAGACCTAATGCACGACCTGGATGAGCTTTTCTGATGTTCAGTGTTGAGTGATCCCTTTCTCACCTTGTGAAGGCCGTGTAAACATCAGTGAGCTGTAGTGTGGCAGGCAGGAGGTTCTTTGTCATCTCAGATGACTTGTTGGTGTCTGCTTCAATGGCAACCTTGGACAAATGCTCATCTAGGGAAACCTGCACTTTAGAGATGACTGCATCCAGCGTATAGATGGCTTGAAGAGAGGGTAGCTGATCCAGTGGGAGGATGGCGTTCGGGTCCACGCTGGAGAAGGTGGAAATCTGCCAACAGAATCAAGTTGTCAAAGAGCGACAGTTGAGCTAAAAACCTAAGTTTGGAAACAATCGATATAGAGGTCAACAATGACTACGTTTTAATCATCACCTGTCTGGCGATGTACTCCTCTGCTAGCTCCACATCGTATTTAACAGTGCTGCACTTAGCAGCCGTCATGTCAACCAGAGAGGCTGCTTGGTCAGCTTTCATTCCCTGCTTCACCAAGTGTTCCTGTCAGGGATGACATGGGCACAGTCATACATCAATATAAACCACAATGAAGAGGTACTAAAGATATTACATTACAGGATTAAGGACACAGTTCAGTATATTGTGTAAATCAGAAATCAAGAAGTCAATCATTTCATAAATGCTAATCTGTGGCATCCAATTTCAACAAATTTGTTTGAATATGTAAAACAATTCTGAGTAGAATAATCAAAAGAAAGAATTACATCAGCCATGAAACAAAGTCAAATGCAACATTTTTGAAGTAATTCCTTTGTTTTGTTGTCCATCACGCTAATTAACATTCTGTTGGATTTTCAGGTGTCAACAGACCTTGATCCAGTTCACGTAGGTGGGCACCCGGAGACGTGAGGACCATCGCAGTGTGTGCAGGATGTCACTCTCACTGGGGTCGCTGCAGCCGGTCTTCAGCTGCTCGATGTAGGCTTTGGAGGGCGGCAAAACGCCCAGGATCCTCCACAGTATCAGGAAGTAATACTGAAGAGAGCACGCCTCCTGTGCAGAGGGATAAACAAACATGAACTGTTTGAAGTCTGTTAAGTTACTATTGATTCAAAATTAACACTTAACTGCTGGTGCGTCGCATTAAAGGGCTTTAAAAATCAAACAACTGGAAGGCTTTTATTTGAAGGAAATTAAGGAAGAGCACTCTTAAACCTGCAGCAGGCAGAATGTTTTTGGCATCATGGGGCAAAAAATCCATAATAACCTTTCAGCATATTGTAATTCAAGTGTTCTGAGAGAAACTTCTGCTCCTCCTCATGGCTCTGTTTTCAGGCTTTAAAACATCTAGCCTGTAACGGGAGACTTTGGCCAATCACAGGTCATGTCAGAGAGAGAGAGCGTTCCTATTGGCTGTTCATTCAACGGAGGCAGCTGTCAATCACTCCCAAACTCCAATCAAACGGTCAAACTAGGCCACGCTGATCAAATATGAATTAATATTCTGTTACTATTTCTCTCCTCAAATGTTTTCAGAAACATCTTGTAGTGTACTGTTGAGCTGTAAGTTTGTGTTGAGATCAGTTGAGGAAATACCAAGCACCACCCACCAGCCGGAGCACACTTTCTCTCTTGCTAATGTCATTCATTCATTAGCCTCGTTTTGGATTAATGCTATCCATTGCACCCACGTAATTAATTCAATTTTGTCTTGTATTGTGAATTTGTGCAACGAATATAATAATAAAACGCATAGGACTCGGTGTGCAAGTGTGCGCAACGTTTTTTAACGGATGATGGACTTAAAAAAACACATACATATTTTGTTTTGCCACCACATTTAGTCACGGAGGTAAGCAACTGCACTGACTCAATTTCAACTGCTGAAAGTGAATGATAAATAAAAAAGGTGGAGCCACAAAGAGCTGGTATCTTAAAGCACTGCAGGCAACTGGTGCTTACTGCAGTTTGTGACACCAGCTGCATCATGGACTTTGTTTACCCTGCTCATGGTTTGTTCATGTGGTGTGTTCTCACCATAGGAGTGATCGGCTTGCCCTCCTGTCTTCTTGCTGTGTCAAACTCAGAGCCTGCAACCAGCAGTGAGATGAGCCACGCATACAGTTCATCATAT
>CAKAKR010060944.1:0-14217 GCA_916700685.1 Adelosebastes latens | reverse complement strand
GGATGTCACTCTCACTGGGGTCGCTGCAGCCGGTCTTCAGCTGCTCGATGTAGGCTTTGGAGGGTGGCAAAACGCCCAGGATCCTCCAAAGTATCAGGAAGTAATACTGAAGAGAGCACGCCTCCTGTGAAGAGTGATAAACAAACATGAACGGTTTGAAGTCTGTTAAGTTACTATTGATTCAAAATTTACACTTAACTGCTGGTGCGTCGCATTAAAGGGCTTTAAAAATCAAACAACTGGAAGGCTTTTATTTGAAGGAAATTAAGGAAGAGCACTCTTAAACCTGCAGCAGGCAGAATGTTTTTGGCATCATTGGGCAACAAATCCATAATAACCTTTCAGCATATTGTAATTCAAGTGTTCTGAGAGAAAACTAGACTTCTGCTCCTCCTCATGGCTGTTTTCAGGCTTTAGAACATCTAGCCCGTGACGGGAGACTTTGACCAATCACAGGTCATTTCACTGAGAGAGCGTTCCTATTGGCTGTGCTCCGGTCATGTGACCAGAACTTGGCGTTCCTTCACCAGATTTCACAATGGCGGCGGCGTGGACTTTGTTTACCCTGCTCATGGTTTGTTCATGTGGTGTGTTCTCACCATAGGAGTGATCGGCTTGCCCTCCTGTCTTCTTGCTGTGTCAAACTCAGAGCCTGCAACCAGCAGTGAGATGAGCCACGCATACAGTTCATCATATTTAACTGCTCCATTGAACAGCTTTGGAAAGACCTACCAGAGAAGAAAAAGAGTTATGTTTGAACATGTTTCTTATTTATCTAGTATATATATTCATCTATTAGTGGTCAAAGTCTCACCTTGCTGTCCAGTCTGCTGATATCATCCTCAGATGCCTCAGGGGACAGAACGCAGTAGAATTTGGGCTGAACATTTGAATCTAAGAAAGGTTGAAATGTATGAAAACAGAAGAGATTATTTCCTCACCTAGTATCACCATTCTCCTCACAGATAAGACACAAGAACACAGACTATATGAAATACATGTGTGAAAGTTGCTGGGGTTCTATACAATTCTTTTAATTCCTTATAAGCTCTGGATTACCAGCTGTTCCCAGAGTTAAAACTAAACATGGTGAAGCTGCCTTTAGCGTCTATGCTGCTCAAATGTGGAGCAAATTGCTAAATTGTAAATCAAATGTATTTGTTAAGTTTGTTTTATTGTTAGTAATCTGTGTGCTTTTGCTTGTTTGCTTTTATTGTTTTTATCATTTGTTTCTTGTGTAATTTTTTAAAGCACTTTGGGTATGAAATGTGCTAAATAAATAAATTTGCCTTGCTTGTTAATCGCTTGTCGTTTTAACTTCCACTTTCTTGTTTTAACTTTGGTCTTTTTCTAGCCGATTCCTAACACTAACAACAGTGTTCAGCGAACGATGGCAGACTCAGGAACAGTTAGTCACAGTTAGTTACCAGATGAGATAAGCTGTAAGTTGGGAGATCAATGCCACCAAGGTGAGTAATTTGAACAACCACAGACTTTGGTGATCTGTGCACAAATAATCTTTCTTTATGCTAAAAATAAAAAAGTATGTGGTTGTGTAGAAAACAGTCCAAGCAACTGGTGAAGTTTTGTACCTACTGTCATGCTCTAAAAAAGTACATTTCTGTCATTGGTCCTACCTGTTGAACAATGTTTGGCCCAGTTCTCCTCCACCTCTTTGAATCCGTAGTAAAGTGGGAGGCCGCTGCGTTTGCCACCGTCCTGAACAGAAGTCGGCCCGGTGGATGGCGGGGTCAGGAGGTTATACTGCACCTAGAAATAATATTCATGATAGAGAGAAGCTAAATTTCCAGTGCTACACACACACACACATATAGTCAAAGATTCAGCATTAGAATAAAGATGATTTATACTGCCACTTCATTTGGCTGTTACCTCCTGTAGGTGGGGTAATCAAATCAAAATAGAAATATGTGAATCTGTGGTATTATCAAGATGTGAAGCCAAGAGCTGCTCCAAAGGAATTCACTGGGAAAGTGACTGTGAGGATATTCTGATTCTCAAATGAGCCTTCTGTAATATTCAGGATGGGATTGTTAAGGTTGTTCTGGATAGGCGGACTGTTAAATTGCATTCGATGGACAGTATTTTACTTGATAAGTATAAAAATAAAGTACACAAACCACCACAACCACCATTAAAATAAATAAGCAATGAACCTGTTCAAAGAGGTACAAGGGCGCCCTGGAGTAGTGGCGCAGCAGGTAGTCAAAAACCAGACACAGGCGTGCCAGGTTGAGGGGCACGGCCTTCAGCTGGGAGTCTTTGCTCTGTGCCACTTCAGTGATGGCTTGGGTGACCAGGGTCAGGACCGACCGCCGACCGCGCTCTGACAGGTTGTGGAAAAGGAGCAGCAGGAGCTGGAGGTGCTCGACGTTGAGGTCGTCTTCTCCTTGCACAGAACCCTGGATGGTGTGCTGCTTCAGCGTTCCCAAAAATCTACGAGAGCAGGAAAGGAAAGGCAGCGGAAACTAAAATAAACTGTGGTCAAATGTAAGTTTCAACTAGGGATGTCACGAGACACGATACTTTGGTAGCAAGATACTTTCGTTGCTCGTTTTTCTACTGTACTGCAGATACCGTCAGGGCTCGAGACTAACGGCATCCTGTTGTCCCGGGGACGATAAAAAATGTGTTTGGGACGAAGTAAACTCACTATCGATGCATTCAGGGGACGCACCCTATTTTGTCCCAGAGAATGCTACATTACGAACAACAAATCTGTGTTGAAATCGGCAGAACGATAGCTAGTTATCGTTAGCCGTTAGCTCCGTGTGCAGGACTGTGCTGCTTAACGGCTGCTAACAGCTAACGTTAACTAGCTCTCGTCCTGCCGACTCAACACGGGAGGTGCCATTGATTTACATTATGATGCGTTCAGTAAAAATGAGTAATGATGGGCGAATTCTAATGTTGTCCTGATGTGTTCAAATGTAATCTTGTAAAATGTAGTTTTTGGCAAGACCTTGAATAAAGGAGATGTTTTCACAGCAATGTAAAATAGATAACAGAGAGGGAATTATGAGCTTCCTAACAAAAACCAGTACCAGTACCAGTACCAGTGGATGTTGAGGTACATGATGGGATTTATTGTTTTCTTTTGTTTTTTACCGTGGTAACGAAATGGTATCGGGAATCGTGGAATATCACTGGTATTGGTCTCAACTACTAAATATCTGGTATCGTGACATCTCTAATTTCAACAACGGCATTTTCTACATATTCCCACAGTTTTGCAAACCACAGCACTGTAAAAGGTGAGTCCCCTCTGTTCTTGAATATTAGTAAATATTAAATACTGATTAACTTCCTTTTCACTCTTGTTACTTCACACGGATGACAAAGTGAAACACAGCTTTTTTCTGTGACCACTCAAACCCTGTGACACTACGCTGACAGCAGGACATATGACCCAGACGAGAATTGCAATGGTTGCCATACCTTTCCCAGACTTTCATACACTCGGGTACATCTGGCTCTCCTTGCACACTTGCTTTGTGCTGCCATATGAGGAGAAGTCTGGAGAGCACCGATAGTGACTGAGGGTGAATGTACAGAGGCCAGGGACCCTCTGAAAAGGGCGCAACACCCAACTGCTGAAGAAGGGTGCTCTGGGAATTAGAAGAGATACAATGATAAGTTTGTGACATTGAATGAACAATGTATAAATAATAGGCTCATTAATATAATATAATAAAACTGATATTTTAATAAAGAAATGCCTCTCACCTGCAGGGCCGGGACTGGAAGATCTGATGTTACCAGGGTGTGGTTGAAGTGATACAGAGCTAAAGAAAAGGCTTCATCTGAGGAGCCTGAGGAGAACAAAATGCATTAATCCTAACAGCATGCATTGCTGTCTACAAGTACAGGATACATCCTTCATTAGCTACCAAGCCATAAAAAGGAAATTCAGTAATTTTCATGATTAGCAGTAATTTCTTCCGGCGTACCTTTGACATCTTTGTCCACATCTTTGATGATGCTGGCTAGTGTAGCCATGTGCTGCTCTGTAAGAGACACGCTCAGGTAGTTGCGGATGAAGTTGTTCCTGGACTTGAGCATTGAGGTGGTGATGAAGTTCAGAATGCTGGAGGCTAAACTGAGGAACTATAGGAGCAAAAGTTCAAACCGAAAAACTTCTGTTAGTAGAGACATAACGACGGGTATGCTAGCAGTAAAAAATAATAATACATGTGCTGTTTACGCTGGACTTAATGCCGCAATCAAAAATCTAAATCAGTCCTCACCAGTTCTGGGTCTTTACGGCCGGCTAAAATGTTGCCGTTCTCGCTCGGATTCTGCTTGCTGGGGCTCTTCAGTCTGGGAGAGGTCTCCAGCGGCGGTGGTGGTGGAGGGGGTGGGGGAGCGACTTTGTCTTTGGTGGGCGAAATTGTCTCTTCAAACCAAAGCCCCAAGATGGGTTCACTGTCATCATCTGCAGAGAAAGACAAATCATTTATATGAATTTCTCAGAGTGGAGAAATGAGAAATGTCCCAAGACTTGACAGGATGTTGGTGGAGTGGTAGTGGCGTGACCAAACTAGTGACACCTACGACACAGTGCAGGCGGTGGACACGAGTCAAAGACTGCAGCAAATAGTGAACATGTAGTGACATCCTGGTTGGTGAATATCCACTTAAAGAACAATACTATAGAATGATTCTTCTGAGGAGGTTTTTCTCAAAAGACATCATGGCAATAAAAGAATTTATTGTATTACTTTTCCATTTTTATTTAATACACTTGCTATTAAAACAGGTGGTGAAATGATGATGGCAGAGCTCATGCTGTAGTGTTCCCCTATGTCACCCTAGTTGCTAAACAAATAAAATAAAAAGCCAATCTTCTACAGTGTTGCACGCTCTCATAGCTAATATCCTTCCTCAAGTAACCTGCTATTATTATTATTATTATTATTATTATGGGCACTAAATGTTTTCAGATTTGGGTAGCTTCAACAGAATCCAGAATTATGGACATTGGACATGAAAACTAAAAGTTGGTTTCTTTTCATAAATTATATTAAAAATATAAGAATTTAAATAGCATGCAAAGTTGAGTTCATAGCTGCCTTTGTGTGTGTGTATTCATACAGGCTATTGGCAACAAGGAGAGAGACAGACAATGCTATTCAGGTTGGCAAAACGTGTTTGTACTCTCTAATGGGAGCTGTACAGTATCTGCTGAACGGAGAACACATCGCTGCAGCATTATTCCAGAGCAGAAAGCAACAGGTCAGGTTACAACCAACAGGTCACAGGCGTTAGATACATTTACTTTTTTTGCACTAGCAACATGCATCAGCTACAACTAATTTTAATTCTAAATCAAGTTTAACAAAATTTGATATGTTTCAATTTTGTGCGCTCTTTACATTTTTAAGCACTGGATTAAATAATATCTCGGTGTAATAATACGAGTTTGACTCGTCACATGGCCAACCATCTATCTTTAGCTGTTTGTTAGAACAGTTATTTAAGCTTATTTTTCGGTTTATTTTACCGCCTCGGTCGAGGTTCCAGGCGAGCCGAGCCGATACTAGAAGGTGGAGTTAAAACACTGCAGACCACTGATTGGCCAGAGAGAATCGTCACTAGTACGACACGGACACATCCTGCACAAACCCGCTGTTTTTTTAAATAGCCAAGGTTCTGTCAATAGCAACCACAATTTTTAATTCACTAGACCCAGACAAAAAAAAAACGGCAGCTCACAAAACTACGCCACACACTATTTACACCACGGCGTACGATTGACAAATTCTATGTTTGGTTGCCGATGAAATAATTCAGCGAGTGTCCCGTTGAAGGTGACGTCACAGCAGTTTTTTACGCGCCGTTGCTATGACGATCAGCTGAGAATCCAGCCTACATCGAGGGGATACTATCAGCAGTGGAAACACAGCGTAGAGAAAAGAACCTGGTACCAAAAGTAAGTCGAGTCGAGCAGAGCCGTGCCATGAAGTGGAAACACGGCATTTGAAGCAGTTTGGAAATCATGAATGTCTAATAACAAAGTCCTGTGATTCCATCTCATTGACTATTTATTGTAAATCACTTTATTTGCTCTGAACTGATGCAAAAAACAACAACTACCAAATTAATATTAAGTCTGTCACCTTCAACAATGAAGACTGGAATTTAAATATACTTTTTTCATCGAAGAGCGTATGCAAAGAAACCATGTAAATGTCTTTCTTCAATTCGACTGCTTCCCTCTCCTGGTGCTCAACAATAGGTTCTTTGGTTTGCTGCCACAAAAGGTTTCAACTACCTCTTAGCCAGAACTCAGAGCTGCCCCTAAGATATGGAACATTTCCTCATAGCCCACTTTGATTCTATGTCCCCAACCTCCCATGATGGGACACAGGAAGAATTCCTTTGGAGGCGAGATTTTAAGACCTGGCAGATAGGGACCTGTGTCGGTTCTTAGTTCACCCTCACAACACAACCGGATTTAAAGCATCTGTCTGGCATCCTCACAACCCGCCACCTGATCCAACTCAAAAAGCAGCACTGCTCTTCTCTTCTCTTCATCTCAGTGTAAAACATCCGATCGTCAAATCTGATTCTACGACTATAAAGTCAATCATCAATCTGGTGTTCTGCTACTAACAGTACATGACCACTACCTCAAGCAGTGACAGTCCATGATGACTAGCAGAGAAGCACCACTCGGGTTCAGATCCGGCAGGTCATTCCTTCCAAATCAACCCCTTCTAGGTTTTTCCGTCATTTCCCACAATGTGCACTGAAGTCCTTCTCCAGGACCAGGACCCTACCAGGGTAATCCGAGACCAGCCAAATACTCCAAGATACTGCTCGTCGTTTGGGCACAGAAAACTATGAAAGCCTTCCTCCACAGGCAGCTGCGTAGAGTTGACACCCCTCCAACACAGCAGTTTATATTTGAGTTTTCCCAGACCCACCGAACGCCTCTCACACTGGACAACTCCAGGAAATCAACGAGTATCGCCCCTATCCTGGGTTTTGGTTCCAGAACGGTTCTGTGTGTACAGGTGGAGTCCAACTACATCTAGTTTATCACTCGACACCCCGCACTAGCTCTGGCTCCTTCCCCACCAGAGAGGTTGCAGTCTAAAATATAGATCTTAAAGCCAGGCGTTGGTCCACCAAACACACTGATCTCTCACACCTTTCCCTCCGAGTGGCGGCCCCACAAGGCTACCTACCTGTTTCAGTAGCTATGAATCAATTAAATATATTTAAACAACATTAGACTTGAAAAGCATCTCACAGCAGACGTACCCAGTTGAAGTATCCACAGATTAATTCAAAAACAAGAAACAACTTTGAAGTGTTAAAATAGAATATCACTTTAAGTTGATATTCACAGATGCATGCAACATACAAAAATCATAATGTTTCAGGTGACAGCAAGACGTAGTAGCGTAGTGTGTTTAAGCCCATAGTTTACAAGCACAACTTCAATTTATCGTATTCAAGAATAATACCACTGTTGTGACATGGGTCCTACATTATTTTTGTATTGAGGACGTTATGGGACGATGATATGATTAAAGAAAAAAATAATAAGATCTAAGATAGGGCTAGGTCAGTAAGCTAGGTCAGGGGTCAGCAACCTTTATTAAAAAAAAAAATCTGTCTTGAGCCGCAAAACATTTAAGCACTGCGATGAAGGTAACACAGTTTATAGTCTTAGTATATAGTATATAAGTCTAACGCAGTGAGGGCCAAAGATCAAATGTAATACGGAGTATTAGGGCCACATTGAGGGAAGAAATTTGAAGATTTCCAGAATAAAGTCGTAATATTAAGAGAATAAAGTCATAACTTTACGAGAAAAAAAGTGAAAAATAAAAAATAACACGTAAAATTACTACTTTATGATATTGACTTTATTCTCGTAATATTACGACTTTATTCTTTAAATCTCAGATTTATTTTTTTTTCCTCAATGTGGACTTAATACTCCGTCGTACCGTCGTATCATAGACCTACAACAATGATAAATTAAAATGAAAATGTAAACAAAAAACAGTTATTCATTTCCATTTTTATAAATCCACAGGGAGCCACTGGAGAGGAGCTGAAGAGCCGCATGTGGCTCCGGAGCTGTAGGTTGCTGACCCCTGGGCTAGGTAATATAACCACAATATCAATACCACAAATATTTTCCTCAGTATTGATAAATCACTAAATGTAAAAATAAAGGTTTCACTTTAACTACAATCTGATCTGTCTGACAAGTACGAGTCTGCATTAAATTATGGCAGGACAAGGCAGGGGCACAGACTGGATGACAAAGGGGTGAAAAGCTTCTGAAGAAAACTCAACATACCAAGAGGAGCAAAATTTAGTCAGTCAGCTACTATAATTATCGGTATCAGTCATTTTTCCATTCATCATCCAGCACTAATCTAAGGTTATAATGCTTGTAAAACAATCATCAGCACCCACGTGTCAACACTGCTGGTATTATCCTTTGAACCACACTGAGCCACAGATGAATCTCTTTGACCAAACATCGTCATCATCATGTCGATTTCAGTAGAAGGAACCTTTCAGACTCGAGGCTGTTTTTGCCGAAGACTCTTCATCTGTGGCTCTGTCATTTACTAAGCTATTAGGGCGACAGCTCAGAGCCTAAAATTGTGAGACATACAATAACAAAATGAATCTAGGACAGTGAAGTGGACACCAAGTCTTTGACCTGAGGACAGAAAACTGCTGACCTGAGACACAAGCTGCACTTGTCTTCTCCTGTCTTCTCTCTGCTGAAATATTAGACACTGTCAACTACACTGTCACATTGTGTGATGAAGGGACAGACATTTAAATGACATTACTGTGTGGGCGTGTGTGTGTGTGTGTGTGTGCGTTTACCCTTCTCACCGCTGCCATAACCTGACTGACTGATCCACTGAGAGCACACCTGTTTCACTGCTTCACTGATACAGCTCAGCACTGACACTAGCTCAGAGACCAAACACAAACATGTCTCTGCTTTCAGCAGCTGCATCCACACTGGATCATGGAGAGAGAAATCTGAGGCATACCTTGAAGGCATTACGCAAAGCTTCTGGGATATTGGTCAATCTACTCATTAAGTTTTGAGTGCATAAATGTGCCTCCATCACACCTACAGTTACATGATGCCCCGATCATACCTTCAATATACACTTTGTAATCCTAGCATCATCAAATACTACTAAATAAATGTGCCACTTTTAGCCAAATCATCATTTTATTAACAGTGTTAAGTTTGTATTTCACTTAATATCCCCAGTATCTCCATTTTTTATGCACTGCTTTTTTAAATATGTAATCTCAAATGTATATTATTTAATAAGAATGGTGTGGTAAATACACCAGCTGCCTTTTTCCCCCTATCATGTCAATCCAATTCCTCTACTCCTTTCAAGTTGAATAAAATGTTTAATTCTCCAGTCCTTTTGTGCTGTTGTTCCTATACTATCAACGCTGTGCAGAACAATATGTGCATTGTTTCAGGATTTAAGTAAAAGAAAGATATCCAGACAACAGCCAGAGGTCTGATTTTTGCAAACCTAAAGCTGCTATGTGAGTGCATACTCTAGCATGAACATTCAGTTTTGAAGGAGGCTTTCTAAAGTGATGATGTAATTGCTTGAATCCAGAATGATAAAGTACCTTGACTGCTGTCCTCCTCTGTGCTGCTGAAATCATCCTCATAGTAGGTGTTTGAATCTGTGGAAGCGCTGGCATCGCTGCTGACTGAGCCCTTCCTCTGGCGCTGGAGAACACAAGCCTGATGGAAGAGAAAACAACAACCGTCTTAATGATGATCACGGTTTTCAATCTTTCCATTACACTTGATTCACACTCTTTTCAATCAAACACAAATTATATTAAGAAAGCAGTATGTAGAGGACAAAAACAGCAGCCAAAACGTTTCTCTTTTATAACACAACTGACAGCTGAACTGCATCTTTCGTCTGTTTTCGCACTTTTCTATTTGCAATGGTGAAATAATAATAACATAACTTGCAATTATACAAATTACAGGTATGTAAATATAAAATGAGTGCACCTTTTTGTAGGAAGTGGAGAGGAGGGTGAAGAGTAGATTGGTCAGGGGCACGGAGTCGATGAGCCTTTGGACCCTCTGGATGGAAGTGCTCTGTGCCATGATGTTGAGCTCGGCTGGCGGCCCGTCACTCGCCCAACCCTGCAGGAAACATGGCTTTCAAGAAATAGAAGGTTCCTGTTGCATGTTTGTTACACGTTTTTTTCTTGCATGGTTAGATGAGAACATGAATTTTTGAAAAATCATATTATACATACATTATACAGCTACAGTGAATGAATAATAAATCAACTAATAACAAAGTTTGACTGGATTACAAACCTGTGTTTTAGCTTTTGTTTACAGTAAAACATTAGACATGATATGGCTAAAACAACTGAGAAGTCATACAGAATGAAAAGTCATGTAGAGAGCCTAACTGAGGCACAGGAAGTAGTTTGGTTCTTCAAACAACAGGTTGACCCGTTTGCATTTTATTCATTGTAATGTGTTCAGCAGAGGGTTTATGTCTACAATCACTACAATGACTTGAGCTTATACAGTATGCTGTGATATGTGAAACTGGTCACAAGTTCAACAGTATTGACACATGTTGTAAAATAATGGAAATTTAGTTTAAATACAACAGATAGTAAAGTGTATTTAGTTTATTGCTTCTCTTACCCGGTGCAGAGCCTCAACTTGCAGATCCTGGAAAAGCGAAGTCAAAAGTTTGATGGCGTGGTTTGCCAGGATAACGGACAAAACACCAAACCCTTGGTGTCTAAAGGAAAACCACAAAAAAGAAAAAGACAAAAATAAATAATGCACACAAATCACTTTTCAAGTGTGACCTTTATTCTTAAATGTAATAATAAAATAAACATTACGCATCAGTTATCAATTTATAAATGATAAAAAATGTCAGTATCCACTGCCCACACCTTCATTTACATTAAAAAAATGTGTAACTGATGATGATCAAAAAGATAAAACTGAAGACACAGTGACACTGGAAATATTAGATTGACTGATTTCATATTCATTGGAAATTACCCTTTGCCAGGACCAAGTTTAGGCGATCCTGCGCCATCCTTGGTGCGAGCAGCAATATCACGGACACGCAGGGCAGCCAGGGGATCCTTCTCCTTCCCTTTATCCGCCAGGGCGGTGGGGCTCAGGTTGAGAATCAGGTACAGGCTGTTTAAAAGGCACCAGGCTCCAAGCAGCTGGAAGTTCTGATAATGCTGTAGTTCACAAATAAGAAAAGTAAAAAAAACGATCACCAATCAGAGGACACTGAACTTGTTATACTATTCAAGTATAGTACTCACCTCTCCTCCAGCTCTGCGGGAGTTGCTGATGGCTTGTCCAATCATTTCATAGATCTCCAGCTGTTGCCAACACAGATTTTGTACTTGTTACCATTTTAAATGTGCTGTATCTTGATAAGGTACGCATGCTGGCACGGAGGTCCGTAGAAATAACTAAAAACCACGAGGAGACATTTGATGCAATGCCAATTTATGAGATGATAACCTCTACGTAGATCCTGTCACAATACAAATCTCTCTCCCCACAATTCTTTTATTATTTAAAGTCAGTAAACACGTAACTCTCTGGGCCTATAATAATAATAATAATAATAATAATAATAATAATAATAATAATAATAATATAATAATAATACACTTATTTGTATAGCACCTTTCATACAAGAAATGCATCTTAAAGTGCTTAACAATAAAGACATTACATGCACTGAGTATTTCACATGAAAATGAACATAAAACATATTAAAAACATTGAGACAGAAAATAAAACACATTATAAAAGATAAAACATAAAAGTAGTGACCTCAACAATCCGCTAAACACTAAACTGTGGGTTCCTTAGTCTACATCAGTGACCTAAACAGTTGCTAAACAGCAAACTGTTATAAAACTATATAAAACTTGTGAGTAGCAACATACAAGTTAGTGAATAAAGTTTCAATGTGAAACCAGATTATGTCTCATAACCAACGTGAGCATACAGTGAGATTGTTTTACTCATAATACTCACACATTTCTGGACAATCGTTGCTGCGTCATTTTCATAGTCCTCCTCTTTAGTCCCAGTGGAGGCTGAGCGAAGCTGCAATCCGCTACCGACCTGCAGAATGGCCATGCAAGTGGCCACGCTCACACCTAAATGGGTAAAAATATGTTTGTTTGTTTTTACATTTACCTGCTTGACTCAATACTATAACATTCAGATGTTGATTAAAGAGGGGAGATAACCGTAGCGGTGCTAGTACATGTCGTACGGCTGCACTGCTTTATGGTCTATTGTTTGGAGAATGAAACTGGTATCGCGATCGCGTTTTTACAGTTCCTCCTTGTTTGTTGAAGACTATAGCAGTTTGAGTTACTGGACAGTATAATTTTATTTTCCCTACAGAGAGTTATCACCTACCAGCATAGAGACAGCTCAAAGCCAGCACGGTCATATCCAGTAATCTCCCTGGTGTCAAGGGCTCCAGTACCGGCAGGGAAAGTGTGTCCAAAGCCATGGTTACGTCTATCACCAGTGAATGAAATCTGGGTTTGAAGTAAAGACAGTTAATTGAATGTTTGGGAGAAAAAAACTTTCCAAACACTAGTAATTGAATACAAATGCAGAAACTTAAACAGATGATATTGCCCTTTCAAAACAAATCATAATATAACAATATAAATGATACCAAAATTTGACATTAGAACATTTAACCTAATACAGGGGTCAGCAACCTTTACTATCAAAAGAGCCATTTTAGGCAAGAAAAAATAAAATAAGAAATCTGTCTGGAGCCACAAAACATTTGATCATTGTGATGACGGTAACACAGTTTATAGTCTAAGTATATAGTATATAAGTCTAATGCAGTGAGGGCCAAAGAGACAATGTACTACGGAGTATTAGGGCCACATTGACGGAAAAAAACATCTGAGATTTCCAGAATAAAGTCATAATATTACGAGAAAAAAGTCATAACTGTACGAGTATAAAGTCATAACTTAACAAGAAAAAAAGTCATAATATTACGAGAAAAAAGTCATAACTGTACGAGTATAAAGTCATAACTTAACAAGAAAAAAAGTCATAATATTACGAGAAAAAAGTCATAACTTTATGAGGAAAAAGTTGTAATATTACGAGGATAAAGTCATAACTTTATGAGAAAAAAGAAAATAGCACGTAAAATTACTACTTTATAATATTATGACTTTATTCTCGAAATCTCAGATTTTTTTTTTTTCCTCGATGTGGCCCTAATACTCCGTCGTACCGTCGTACCATGGACCTACAACAATGATAAATAAAAATGAAAATGTAAACAAAAAACAGTTATTCATTGCCATTTTTAAAAATCCACAAGGAGCCACTGGAGAGGAGCTGAAGAGAGCCGAAGAGAGATGTGGCTCCGGAGCCGCAGGTTGCTGACCCCTGACCTAATACATAAATAAAAAAAATAATTACCCATTGCGGACAGCAGTGGCATCAGCCACTGTGGCAGGCATGATAAAGAAAGAGTTGGCTGATACAGCATCCTGGAAACGGTTGATGTAGCGCAGAAAGTAGGGCAGGTTGAGGCACACTCGTAGCAACTTCTCAGACCCACCTGGAAATACAAATTATGGAAAAAAAAAGATTATTAGCTCTAGTAGGAAAAGAACAAAAAACAAAAAGTGAAACATTAACACTAGTGACGGTCATGTGGCATGAAAAGGTCGAGGGAAAATGCAGGATACTGCCGCAAGGTGATGCTTCACATTTAAAACACTGTGTGTCTGTGTTTGATAAATTCACTGACATCACAAGCAAATAGATTTCACCGAGAGGCCCTAAAACTAAGGCTGGGGCGATTCGTCGACGTAGTCGACGTAGTCGATTACGTAAATACGTCGATTTACGTAACGTGCGTCGACGCATCGGATGACGTAATGAAAATGCGCTGCGCCCGGTCCGATCATGGATTCTGATTCCCCCAGAGAGCAAGAAGCGTAAAAAAAAACTCTCCAACATTCATCAAAGGTGTGTGAATACTTCAAACAGAGACCCAACAATGCGGTGCTCTGTAAGTTGTGCAGAATGGAGATGGCGTACTACAGCAGTACAAGTGCAATGCACGAGCACCTGACAAG
>CAKAKR010060939.1:6996-40665 GCA_916700685.1 Adelosebastes latens | reverse complement strand
ACGGATGACTGAGCTTCTCACCCTATCTCTAAGGGAGACGCCAGCCACCCTCCTGAGGAAACCCATTTCGGCCGCTTGTACCCGCAATCTCGTTCTTTGGGTCATGACCCAGCCCTCATGACCATAGGTGAGAGTAGGAACGAAGATTAACCGGTAGATCGAGAGCTTTGCCTTCCGGCTCAGCTCTCTTTTCGTCACAACGGTGCGGTAAAGCGAATGCAATACCGCCCCCGCGGCTTTTCATCACCCCTTTAGCAAATCCTCTCAGCACTGCCACCCCTCATGAAATCTTTGAATCTCTGTCTACTTAAATGCTGAATGAGTTGTGTCTGACTGGCTTTGTGTCTTTCTCCAGGTATGTGACGGCAAGGTGTCCGTCCACGTCATTGAGGGAGACCACCGCACCTTCCTGGAAGGGGAGGGGGTGGAGTCAATCAGCAGCATCATCCACAGCTCACTGGCTGAGCCACGGGTCACAGCAAGGGAGGGCTAGACATGCCCCCCCCCACCCCCATACTACACCTTCACACTAATTCCACAACATTCCCCAAATGGGTCTCTTTAGTTCAGGATGTGTACGTTTAACTTTGTTTTATACAGTGAGAATAATCCACTAAATGTTTACGCCGTGTGCCATTTTGCCCTGATATCCTAAATGCATCTCATTGGTCAATTCAAGCGAAGGCCACTCTCCCTGACCTATCACAGCTCTTAGCTGCTATCTTCCTGTTTGCTACAGTAAATAAAATGTGCTGTCAGTTTGATATTCTAAGTTATGTTTCACTATGTGACCACGTTTCATTCAACCTCATTTTGGATTGTAGTAGAGATCCCAATTTGAGCAATTTCTCTAATTAAAGGGACTGTTTGTAACTTCTTCCACGTATAAATCATTACGGGTCGGTGTCCCATACGCGCTCGCGTGTGTCTACGCTGTTCGGACTCAGACTCCAACACAAACTACACAGAAGCACCAGAACCTCTTGGTTGTATCTAGTGAAGCCCGTCTGTTAAATAGTGTTGGCCGCGGTCGGAGGACGCGGGGGAGACCGTAACTTTGGTCTCCAGGACCGGAGTCTCTGCTGTACTCTGCTCCTCTGCCTGCCTTCACTCACACACCGCACTTGTTCTCGCTCCACTCTCACGTGCATGCGCGCACACTCCACACTGCAGAAGAGTTAGTTTAGCTCTGAGAATATCTAGTGAATGTACAGTGGACGTTTGTCGCTGTTAACAAGACATTTCTGATTCTTACAAACAGTCCCTTTAAGAAAGTAAATGAACAAATAGAAGTAAAACCTCTGCATTATGAATTACACAACACAAAACAATGCATCACTTAAAGTTGCTGCTTGTGCTGCTCCCATTCCATCTGTCAGTATTCAACGGAGGACACAGATTACACTCACTGAGACTACCAAAGCTAAGCTTTTCCTGTTCGATCTGTATCTGTTAGCAACGACACACTTTAATTCTTACTGGTTTCACTGAAGACATGAGCTCATTGTATCTCCATACTATGTAGTCTGCTAAATCTGCTAAATCCTCTGCTCAGGTAGAACCGGTGTCCCAGGGATGTCCAGAGAAATGGGTTTTACATCCAGAGGAGGTTGGATGGTTACTGGCTTGTGTTTCAGACAGCACTGGACGCATGTGTAAAGAGCTCATCTACAGGGAGTAACATAGCATCGTAGCTTAGTTTGACATTAGCATTAGCCTCGGGATAGGTAATTCCCCTGTGTTACTTTGTTCTTCAGTCCTCATTGACCATACAGTCATCCCAGTCTATATCCCAACTCAAGTGGTAGGATATAGGCTACACTGAATATCATACACACACCAACCTGCAGGCAAACCCAGTCCTGCAACTCAATCTGTTCTAACCCAAAACAGCACCGCCAAGTGGGCACAAAACCCCCGTACAGTTTCTACTGTTACCGCGTGTTCAGACCCAGAACAGCACTGTGTCTGCGTTAGTGTGGGCATGTTCTGGAAGGAAGAGGTGAGACGAGGGACTAAGTCCAGTTTGAACAATAGAGACGTGTTTGAGAGTCATCAGATTCCAAAATAAAATAATCCTGCACAGCCGGTTCTAAAACTGTCCCTATTCCACAACTCTGGAAGATTGTGTCTCAATCATCGAGATGATCACCGGGTAACGGAACAAATACCCTATTCACGTTACAAAGTAATCTATCAGGAATGTGCACTTGCACATATTAGATTGGCCAGTGCAGTTCATTGCTGGATGACGTAACACTGAGTTGTGGTGGAAGATGAGCCGGGCTCAACTTTTGCTCGACGACGCGGTGCTTTTATTTCAGAGCCCACCATTTTGGCATTAATTGAAGTGCTGTGTCAGTAATGTTTTTATCAAATCAATTAACTATTATCAATTATTAACATGTCTTGATTGTAATAGAATGTCTTCCACGCCATGTTCCACCTTTACGTCTAACATCCAAACAACTAGAACATAATGTAGCTTAGCCTAGCATGAAAGGCTCAGTACCTGAGATGAGCTGTATATACACCAAGTCAGCTGTTTGTCACGTTTATGCTGCTCAGCCTTTGGCAGCCAGACGGGGCTATTTCATAACCGTACACTAATGCATGTTTCCATGTGTCTTCTACTCACCCAGTGAAACCCCAGAATGAATGAAGCTGTGCTCGTGTAGACGGATGGCTTCTCTCTCACTGTATATGCACACAAAGCTGTTAAACTGCCATGCTCAAATTACTCCTGACTAGCACTATTGCAAAAGTTGACCTGATACTGTTGGTAATATGACCATTTGGAATTTGTTTTATTTTTATTTGTATTTATTATTTTGTCAAAAAGCAGTTTGTTTACGTGTGTTTCAGAGGACACGGTCTCATTGTGTGTTTACGTGTGTTTCAGAGGACACGGTCTCATTGTGTGTTTACGTGTGTTTCAGAGGACACGGTCTCATTGTGTGTTTACGTGTGTTTCAGAGGACACGGTCTCATTGTGTGTTAACGTGTGTTTCAGAGGACACGGTCTCATTGTGTTTGTGTTCTCGTTGTTTTCATCATCTTTTGACTTGAAGCAAAGCAGAAAGTGTCCTGTTGTTCTCATCAACTGAGCCGAACCAAAACTCACTACAATTATTGGAAAGCCTCTAAAAACAAATGAAAATTCTGTGTTCGGTCAAAGTCTCCCATCACGGGGAGTGAGATGTTCTAAAGTCTGAAAACAGAGCCATGAGGAGGAGCACAAGTCTAGTTTACTCTCAGAACACTTGAATTACAATATGCTGAAAGGTTATTATGGACATTTTGCCCTCTGATGGCAAAAACATTGTTTTCACAATGGATTATAATTAAGAGTAATATTACTGAATGACCTGTATATTGATCTATATGACGGATGCGGAAGTGTAAAGACTGATCAGTCCCCTTAAAATACCCAGATACTAATGAAATATATTTAGGAATGTTTGGAACCAACGGTTATTATTTTTATCCTGCAGTACTTCAAATACAATTTGTAAGAAGCAAGATGTAGCATTTCCCCGACGGAGAACTTGTTCTAGGGCTTAACCTGATTCATGAGGAACTGTTGATGAATTAAGATCACACAGACAGGCAAACCAGGAGATGTAGATATCTGATAGGTGAACGGATCAGTCTGTGCCATTTCTCTCAGCTGACCAACGTGTTGAAGCCAACACATTGTTGAGTTTACTGGTCGCTCCGTCTCATAACGAGGTGTTGTTCTGAGGGCCAAAACTAGTTACAGTTGCAGTATTTTGATAGACCCGTAGTGATGCAATGAATAGGTTCGGTACTAAATGTTGCATACTTTCCCCAATCGGCGTTTAGGTTGAGAATGACTACTAAGGTGTCTGTTGTATGTGGACATAACTGATCTGAACTTTCCTGTGATAAGATTATCCCCGAGAGCTGTCTCTGACTCCCATGACCCCCCCCAGCACGCAGTCCAGTCCCACTATAGCAGCAACATATAACAGCCGACCTGACCTCTGAGACCTCCAACCTGGTCTATGAAGAGTCAAGTGACTGGAGGCTAATGTGGTGATTGATTGCAGTGAAAAAGGAGAAGGAAGAGACAGTATGCTCATCTCTTATATTGTAATATTTCCAGTATGTTTGACTAATAAAAGTTTCTCGCTAATCACTTTATGACTATTGACTTCATGTGAAAGATAAATCAATGTCTGTATAAATATCAATGTCTGCCTGGGCAATCTACAGGGCTTCCTCTGTATGTATGCTATGAAAACAGCTCGGAAGTTCTGTATATGTGAAGGATACAATGGGACTCGAGGGGGAAGAGTATTCTGTATTAATCTTTTTATAATAAAAGTTATGGTCGAATGAAGTCATATTTCAAGAAAAAGAATCGTTAGTTTAGAAGTAATATTTTCATTAGATTGGATTTGTTATACAAGTAAATGCTAAATGATCTTTTTATATAGCTCCTTTAGTCTTCCAACCACTCAAAGCTCTTTACACTACATGTCAGCATTCACCCATTCACACACACATTCATCCACTGATGACAGAGGCAGTCATGCAGGGAGCCAACCTGCCCATCAGGATCTCATCTAAAGACTCATTCACACACCGGGTAAAGAACTTTCAGACTGAAGTTAGAATTATGTATAGTTTTCACTATAACACAGGATTGATATAGAAAGAGGTTTTACATTAGATGGTGTCAGGTAGTCTGATATCTGTTTGACATTGGAGTGACCCATTGGAGACATGTTATGGTGACAGTGTAGTAAAATACACTGAAGATGTTTAATCACCTTCACTTCTACTGGCACTACACTATTCCTCCACTGGATGACCTCACTCGTTAAAGATTACTGTACTTTAATTTAACATCTAAGATAGCCACACCAAATCATTCATGTACCTCAACCAGGGAATGAAATGATCACCTGCCACCTGCCAAATACAGGCTAAATGTTGGCTGTGGCAGGTACAAATTTCAGGCCAACTGCCAAGATGGCAGAAATATTATTTTTAAAAAGCAATTCCTAAATTAAAAATAGTCAGGTATTAATGTTACATGATCCATAGTTCTACTGTCTGTTACCGCTGACTCAGTGTTTACTGGGGTAGACGAAAATATCGAGTATTGCAATATTATGTTTTGTGATACTGTATCTATCAATTCTCGAAACTCTGTATTGAATTCTAATTAACAGTTTACATGCAAGTCAGTCAATACTTTATTTTATTTGCAAAGATATGCGCTGTCTGTGATAAATGCAAATGCAGATCCTACAATTCTGATTGCATAAAAAAGTAACACATTTTTTGCTCAGATTTTAAGCATATGGCGGTGTGTTTTTTATACTATGACAGTTTTCCTAAAATTAGATAAAAAAAAAAATTGAGATATATTGTCTTGCTTACAGTACCGCAATATATTGAATGGTAACCCTTGTATCATGATACATATGTTATCGCCAGATTCTTGCCAATACACAGTCCTAGTGTTTACAATTCTAAAGTGTTCTACATAGATTTCAGAAGTGGCAGACAAAACAATTGTGTGGCTAGTAGAAATGTTCAGTGACCTGCCATAGTGAAAACTGACTCTGAGCTCGGACCGAGGCAGCTACTCGGTACTGCGGTCCTGTTCCATAGTAGAATATCCCTTGCGTCTATTGCAGGGCGTCACCCGCCACGGTACATGCACAAACCACACAATAATACACAAATAATAATTCCGTGGGGGCCATCGGTGTGGTTCCACCACGTCCTGTGAGGGGGGAACGGACATGGCCAGTGAGACCGACTGGCATGGCTGCTCTCCGCTCCAGGTGTGCACCATGTGGAGCTGCAAGAGCATGATTATCTGTAGACTTTGGGGACATGAAGGCCTGGGACATGGGCCATCACACTTTATGATAAGCCGTGGGCCTTGAAGCTCCTTTTCTTTTAGTTATGTATATTCTTAAGTTGCCTTTAAGTTTGAGTTCTGTTGGGCCATTATCTTGTAAAGGAGATAAATGAACATGTGTTTTGTGCAGTAAACAAGTTGTCATTGTAGTTTGTTCCCAACATCTCATTACCGGCTTACTTATATCTTGTATTGTCTGCTTGCTTTTATTTGTATAATTTATTTAGGCTTGCACTGAAATTTTAAAATGATATGAAAGAGGTCTATGGTTTTTCAAGGTTATAGGAAATGCTTTCCTGTGACTACAAACTTAATGATAACAGTGTTCTGCTCCTGTCCATGGAACATTAGTCTGGAAAAGGAATTTGTGAAGAGAGCTTTGTTAATGAAGTAAATGTCAGACCAAGAATTTTGGAGTACAGTGAAGATGGTTTCCATAACTTAAAATGTTTAATGAGTCTGAAAGAATAACAAATTATATTTGGCAACAAATTAATTAATTAATTATTTCCCACTTACGACAAAATAAATAAATAAATAAATAATGCTTAACTTAAAGACCTTTATAATATAAAATAAATAAATCAAAATTATATCACTTTCGGACCAACTCCTCAAACAAATCTTAAAAACGCTGGGTGTTGGCTTGCGTTGCCTGGAATCAGTCTTCCTCCTTCCTCGACTCCTCTTGTAAAAAATGCAGAAGTGCCCCCCCTTGTGGCACGTTGTTTTCTGGGTGGGGGACAGATAGAGGTGGATGGCTCATCATCCAGCTCTGCGGTGCCACTACTTGTGCCAAATTGGGCAGATTCCTCTTCCTCCTCAGATGCCTGGCCACAAGTAGCAGACCCAGCTCCAGATGATGAGCCACTGGGGGCCACGTCAGACACAGGGTCATGGTTTCCCCCGACACATGAGTCCATCAGGACTGGGGGCTCGATAGAGGGCCGCCTCCCGATGGCCTCATACATCAGGGAGAACCACGGCCAAGTGGCTGCCGTGGCACCCCCCCCCCGCCCCCCTACCCTCCCATCTGTCCCCCCCCTCTGTCCCCGACCCCGTTGGTGGATTTTTCAGCTCCTGGAAGACATCAAACAAGGGATTTATCAGTTAGATGTAGACACACTAAAAACACTACAATGTGAGGCCTTATGTAAAATAACAATCGTCATAAATGCTTATTTATGGAGGTGAACAGATCTCATAAGAAATACAATTCTCTTTAAACATTTTTTGGACACCTGTACGGAGGTGAGGCGTCCCTCCAGGCCCATCATTCTTATGACTTCCCTGTGGAGTATAAAACATGTCAACTTATTGCATCCCTGATCCCAGACACAAGATAGTTCTGTTCAATATTAATAAAAGGGCATCTCTCATTAACGTGACAATGTCAGATCATATTCAACTGTGAGTCTCACATGCAAAGTGAGGGGAAGAGCTTAAGTGTGATTACTTTTAATAAGTATAATACATGATAAATAGAGCACACACTTAATGGGCACGTGGACAGTTTTGATAGCGTGACATTGTATTGATTACCATGAAATGCAGTGAAGTAGCACGGTCAGAACAGACGTAAAACAGTTAACTCACCCCCAGGCCTTCTTTGCTGTATGCCTCTTCCCTGTGAAGAGGTGGTCATTATCGGTCCTGTGACTTATTAAACCTTTTGCGTCTTCGTCTGTCCCTGTTAAATGACACATATTTCATACATATCAGAAATGGGAAAACGTTAAGCAATGTCACACATCATTTTGCTCACATCATATGAAGAACAATTAATGATGGGTTGTTTCTTGAAACAAGCAGCGTGTCCGCCATGTGAATACTGGTGGCATTATTTTTGATCTGGCGTAACACACTTAAATTCTAACAAAGGTCCGATGAATAACAGATGTTCTACAATACACACATTAGGAGGTGCTGTCATGACATGACTAAACGGATTGTGGATGAAATAAATGTAAACACGTTGCATTAACATCACATTATTTCACAGAATAACGATGAAATAACATTAAATACCGGACACTTACGGCGTGGACACACCAGGAACGTCAGCAGCACGTGGCGGCTGCGTTACCTGTAGTTTTTTATTTCGGCGTCCATGTTAACAGGTTAAAGCAGCCACACTGCATCTCAGCTGCGTCTCTTCTAGAGAATAGAGGTCTCACCTATTTTTGACGCCTGCCGAGCGCGTCTCACAGCAACAACAGACAGGGTTAGGGTTAGGGTTATTCTTCATTTGTTAACACGAGGCTTTTATTCTGTAATATGAGCAGTCAGTGCTGTGGAACATGCAGTGACTTAGAGAGCTCCATGAACGAATATCGTACGGAGTTTTAAATGTCGATTATTACTATTATTTACAAATTACCACATGTTCGTTAACCTTTCTCCATCTAATATAAATATAAATGACATCTATAATGAAATGAAATGGCCATTAAAAGGCAAACACTATGTAGAAAGAAAGAGCTGACAGTAGCAGCTGCAGCAGCAGAAACGCAGCAGAAACGCAGCTGGTGTGAACACCTGACGCGTGTATCACGCAGCTGGATCAGCTGTCAGTCGGCTTTAACAGCTGTAGAGACTTTAGATGGAGTTTGTGTCTGAACTGTACTAATACTAATAAAGACACTCAGTTCTTCTCAGTGGCAGAGCAGCAGTGTTTCCTCTCTGTAGTCTGTTACCTGTTTAACAAACACCTGCACATGAATAACAGCTGGTCTGTATTTCTACTGTGGACTGAGTCCTGCTTAGAGGACCAGGAACCATCTCTACTGGAACAATATCTTTATATTATTTATTCATTATTAGTGTCTAGTTATTGATATTCTGATTGTGAATTCATTATTTAATAACCCAGAATATGACTATGGTGTCTTTTGAACACTGGACATTATTTACTAGGCTAAAGGGAAAATGTAAATGATGTAACTCATATCAAACCCGACGTTCAGGAATTATCAGCTTCATGTGACTGAATGGAAATGAGGATAAAGGATACAACAGGTGTTTGTTGCTGACAGACAGACTCTCCTTCTCTCTCTGACTTTAATAGTATCATTAATAAAAGTTAACGTTGGAAATAACAGATCATGAAAAGAAAAATCTTTCTAATAAATGCAGAAAGTTATTTTAAGTCAGTTTGTCAGGTGTTCTAAAGCTCTTTTAATGACAGGCTACTTCACTGGCAATGTGTGAAGGGAGATACTCAGGTCCTTCTGCTGCTGTTCAGAGCTTCAGTTAACACAGATTATAACTAGATGGTGAATCAGAAGACAACTTAACTATAAAACGTTTAATCTGTGATCTGTCTTCACTCCGGTATGAAACTCCAGTGATGTTGAGAGGTAAAGTTATCAGATCAGTCCGGTCGGCAGCAGCGTCCAATCAGTAACTGATATCCAATAAGGGGGCGTGTCTACCAGCAGCAGCGTCCAATCAGTAACTGATATCCAATAAGGGGGCGTGTCGGTTGGTAAAAGACTTCTGTGAAGGCTGCTCTCGTGTATCCTCGCTCATCGCTCCTCAGAGATCCCTCCTCGCTCCTTGCTCCTCTGTGCAGAAATAAGAGCTTTGGGACGGTCTTCAAGATGGTGCACCAGAACAACTTACAGTTCAAGCAAGGAGCAAGGAGCGAGGAGCGAGGAAACGACAAATAAGAGACTTGGGATGCACCCGTAGGTGCTCTTCCTTTGAGCCACGCCCACTTTGCACTCTTGTTTAGAGTTGCTTTTACTTTATTATTTTTTATAGTACTCTGAATTGAGTTACATGCACAAATTATTTAGTACTTTGCTTGGAGTTACATGTGTTAAAGTGGCAGTAGGCAGTATATTTTTGGCATCATTGGGCAAAAATCCCATAATAACCTTTCAGCATATTGAGGAGAGAAATAGGCATTACAGTAACAGAATATTGATTCATATTTGATCAGCGCTGCCTAGTTTGACCGTTTGGTCGGATTTCGTAAGTGATTGACAGCTGCTCATAGACGGCAGCTGGACAGCAGACCTCAGATCAGCTCTTACTGCTTGTTTTCGTCCGGTCTGTGAAATCTTGCAGATGCCGTTAGGAGCACCGGAGGACACAGAGGAACATGATTTTTTTCAGGTTACCTGTTTCATGTACTACTGTCAGGATATAGTGATCGTTTTATAAAAATAACTTTTTTAATCATATTTGCTCCAATCTCGCCTACTGATGCTTTAATCAGGACTGTTTTCATACTCGGTATTGAGTTTGGAATACTAGGACTCTGTGCTGAGCTGAATTAATATAAACCGTACTCTGATTTGAGTTACAAATATATTGTTCCGAATTCCTCAGTGATTTTAGTCCTGTTTAGAGTCTTGTGGTTGTGAATAATTCACTGTGGTTAGGGGTTTCCCATTCACCGTCAATTAGAATCTGGGTGGATTCCATAATTCCACATTTTGTTTCCAGATTTTGACGACCACTAGGTGGCAGCATCATACCATTCCAGATTCCAACTTCCAGATTCTGGTCTAAAATATTGAAAAAAAACTAAATATTCAACTATAGATAATTTCATTGATTTTTAACCAAATTTACATGGATTTTACTGCAATACTTTTCTTTATAAGGGCGTTCTTCCCCACTCCCACTTACATAAATTGCATTATTTTCTATCATTTCCGAGGAGTGATGACGCACTGACGTCAGGATTGCACGACCTAGCACACAATCCATGGTGGCACTTTAACAGTGTTGTAAGCTTTCTGAATCTGTTGATGCTGACTGGCTGTTCAGTAGTGTCCTCTTTGTTCTACAGCTCTTCCAAAGCTTCATATCCATTTATTTTTCCCCTCCACAGGTTTTGCTGTTGAGCGTTTGTCCAAGGTTAAACTGAGTGTGACGACAAGGCTGACGGGTCCTGTGATGTGTTCTACCTGTGATTTCCTGTACGTACCAAAAACATTCTTTTCTTGTATATGAACTGCAAATACAGTGTAGCCTACTCTCAACATTTGTGCAGAGTTTACTTTGATTGTTAGTATATTTTATGAAACTGGGACACACTTCCACAGAGGCTATCAGACATATCAAATATCCTATCGCAGATGTATTCAATGAATTTAATGTCTATGGGTAAACACAGAGGTTGTTGTCTGTTACATCAAACCACTGACTTTAGACGCAACAAGAAAACGGTTTTCTAATCATAATGCTGTGTTTATATGTGATGAACAGACATCTAACTCTCAGACAATCATCTCTGTTTCTGTCTTTTGTTACAGATGGTGCTGCTTGATCATGAAACTCCATTTGGAAATGTGTTATTTGTTTTTAAGAACTGCTGTTAATTGTTTTTTAGATCACCACAGGTCAGACATGGGTAAATGTGACGTCACTATTTTGGTGTGAGCGCCATCTTTTGGCCAACTTGGACTACTTCAGTTTTTCCTTGAGTCTATGAGGAGAAACCACAGAGACATGGAAACATGATGCATGTGACTGTTGTGGAAAAAAAACAAAGGAGATTTTGTACAGTCTAATAAGCTGTCTATAATGATGTGTCTTCTGCTGATATCTACTGTACATATTTACTGCACAATACAGCATTACTAGAGTATCTTAAGCACTGACGCCAGATAGGCTCAACTTTGGAATTGGTTAGTAACCCTGAAGTTTACAACTGTAGACTGCTGGTGGTTGTAGGATGTGTGATATATGAAAGTTAAACTAAATATAAATGTACTATAAGCTCCGTTATAGATGGTTATGGTAACTGATGAAAACTGATACAACAAAAAAATGATGCATCATCAAGGAAGAAATACAGTTGATTTCAGGATATAAAGATGCAAGTTAGCTATGCAATTACACTGCCGTGACACCAATGAGATTATTATACAAACAAAAATCACAGTTCAGATTTTATTTTTAAATGAAATACAGACTTTTTTTATTAATATTTGTATCACTTTTTAAACTAAATGGTATTGTTTAACCCAGCTAAATTTAGGTGCTCAGTAAAGTTGAGATCTGGTTTTGATGGATAATCTCAACTCATTTTGACTGTTGGGGGTTATTGTTGCAATGAACAGTGTTGACAGCTGGCTCTGTGTTTACAGTGTGATGTGTGGAACCAGTGATTAACAATTACGCTATTAGATAAAAAATGTTTTAGAATTGCTGTATTAGGGTATTATTATAATTATAATTACGTTATTAGATTATTTTTATTTTTTTTATAATTGCTGTATTATCAGCATTACTTCAATACATTTCAATCAGCATCAGTATCTAATTTATGATCTTGGCCCACTATAGGCTGCTATCATAATGTTATAAAAAGACCCCCCCCCCCTCTCTCTGTTTCCCCTGCGGTAGGCTACAGCACCGTAAAACGTAGCGTCCAGTTACATTAGGCAGTGATAGGACTGATAACGTTACCTTCACATTCGTTTCTGTTATTGGTAAGTATCAATACTTCTGCCAGTACTATATTGAATGTATTACCAATCTTAGATGAGTTATAGCTTCATATATAGCAGACTTTACAATGATATGATGTTACTTGCTTTAGCTCGTTAGTTTATCCGGTCACTCACGGAAACAGCTGTTCAGCTGCTTCTCACACAACTCACTTTCTCATATCCATTATTTCTCCTTATTCTTTGCTGTCCCTGGTGTCTTACACACATAACGCTCATAATGAACCCATAAGAACCCACGGTGACACAGGTGTCACACGTCCTTTAAATGTTTTGGAAAGTTCCTTATGCAGCTTTATCCTTGACTTTAACTCATGAAGTCCCTAAGTGACACCTACTGAACATCCTGGTGGGTCATGTGACAGGTCATGTGATTTTGTGTTCCCATAACATTTCCAAGATGTCTGTGTGCCAGGTTAACACATGTGACAGAACTAGCTAAATTAAAAAAGCTTGTTTTTTGTTGCTAAAGGTAAGATTCAAGCCATTTATCAATTCTAATGCTTACATAACAAGTTCTTTATTACATTTAACCTGTTGTGAACACATTTCTTGAACAAATTGATATAAAACAAATCAGATAAATATCGTTGTGACATATATGTCACATCGGGCCTTTAACCTGAAAATTGTCACAGAAAACCTGATGTAACATACAGTATATGTCACAATAAGAAAAATGATCATGCTCAGTTAATTTAGCTGATTCAATGATCTTTAGTAAATATGTTTAATATTGTTCAATTCAAAGCATATTAAAACAAATGTAAACAAAAAATCCTGTTATATTAATTAGATTATTAATAAAATGTATAAGGAAACCATTTTTCGCCTATCAGTAAATAAAATAAACAGATAAACCCGATTTTTCTACCCCATATCAGTCATATTTCAATGCCATTTAATTTTTTCTGTAGTATGGATAACAAGAAGCAATACAGTGTTCAGGTTGCACTGGCAGTCATCCAGGGAGACGACAGTGAGTTTGAGGGTTGTGAAGGTAGCTCGGATGAAGACCCTGAAGACCCTGATTACACTCCCAGCAACAAACACATGGAGAATGATGAGTCAAGTGAGTCTGGTGATTCAGACTGTAGTGAATCAGGTGATTTAGATGAAGTACCTCAACCAAAGATGAACCCTGGGCAGCAAAATACATCTGCACAAGGAAAAAAACAGTTTTCTTGGAGAAAGAAACTTTTTGAAGCCCCTGAGTGTCACACCCCCAGACAATCTTCATACTCCCCTGGAGTATTTCAGGAAGTTCATCACAGCAAAAATGCTTGAGTTACCGAAGGAGCAAACAAATTTGTACAGTGTACGAAAATCTGCACATCACAGCAATGTTAACAGCACTGTTAAGGAGCTGGGAATATTGATTGGCCTCTACCTGCGCATGGGTCTTTGCCAACTGCCGGGAAATCGTGCTTTAAGACTGTGCTCCATCATATGCATATAAAAAGAAATTATCAACCTCTTCTGTGTCAACACTAACATTGTGATCCATGATTATTACTATTTTTTTAATACATTCACTGGAAACTTTAACCTGCAAGCTGCATTTTAAAAAGGAGAACAAATATTATACATCAATAAAATCAATGCTTGGGTTTCAGAGGGTTAATCAAATAGTTGATCAAAACAGCAATATCAGTCGTATCGCCTGCAATCCACAAGGGGTGCTGCAGGTGATGTTAGTGAAGGTTGGGTGTGGCTCATTGGTCCAGACAGAGCAGAGCAGGAGATGACCACAAGGGGCGCTGCAGGTGATGTTAGTGAAGGTTGGGTGTGGCTCATTGGTCCAGACAGAGCAGAGCAGGAGATGACCACAAGGGGCGCTGCAGGTGATGTTAGTGAAGGTTGGGTGTGGCTCATTGGTCCAGACAGAGCAGAGCAGGAGATGACCACAAGGGGCGCTGCAGGTGACGTTAGTGAAGGTTGGGTGTGGTGAGTTGGTCCAGACAGAGCAGAGCAGGAGATGACCAGAGATGACCAGAGGACACTACTGCCACATCAGCGAACGCCAGTCAAATTAGTGAGTATATTGTTTTTCTACTAGTTGATATTTGTGTTATGTGTCTGTTGTTGTTGTTCAGAGAGTGTGGCTTTGTTTTTCCACCGTGTGACTGCCAGTTTCAGGAATGCATTTATTAGGGATGCACAATACACCGTGTGACTGCCAGTTTCAGGAATGCATTTATTAGGGATGCACAATACAGGTAACGGGGAATTTGGTCAAATGACAGTGCACTTTTAGGATTAGCTAGCTAGCTAGCTAGCTAGTGTTTTTTTCGCGGGACCGCGTGTTTTATCCCGCAAACCGGACTATATTTCACCGTGTGTCGGACATCTATTCATCCGCTCTAATGTCATTATGACAAAGGATGACAGTGCACTTTTAGGATGAGCTAGCTAAAGTGCTAAAGTAAAGTTGGCGGGATAAAACACACAGTCCCGTCAAGAAACACCGTTGAAACACTTTAGCTAGCTAATCCTAAAAGTGCACTGTCATCATTTTCATTTCATTGGATGTAATGATGAAGCAGGTTTGGTGAACAATTTGGATGCAGTGTTTGGTTTTGTGTGTGATCTGTGTTGATGAAGTATTAGCTGAATGCTTGCCGCCCTTAGGCGGGGGGGGCAAAGGGTACAGCTGTCCCCGGGCACAAGGCCATGGGGGGGGGGCATGCAAAGGTCCATGGTTGACCCTTAATAACACTTAACTTACTGACCTATACCACTGACAGTATTAGTTAAATATATTAACATGATAAATACATATATTGGTATCATTAAAACACTTTTCAACTGATCATCTCATACCCCCAACCCCCGCTCTTATTGTGAAACTGGACCCGGCGAGGGGTGCACACCGCACGGAGGAAATGTGCCAGGGGGATCTTTCCACACCTGGCGAGCACTGTCATTCACCGGGCAGACTGAGCGGCCGATTGACCCCACCCATGGAGAAATATTGTTGGTTCATTATGAAACAGCTGATCGATGAGAGATGACGTCATCTCCAGAGGGTCGGACTCATACACAGATTCAGATGTCCCAAATCTTAAATATAAATATGATGTAATGGAACTTCCTGCTGTAGGCCCCTATATGATAAAGTATGATGATAGTGAAGATGACAGAAGTTGAGTAGATTCACATGATGTGAGTCAAGATGGTCACATGTTTTGTTATTTCAGAGTTCTTTTTGCCATAGCTTTATTTTAAGTAGTTTAATTTAAAATCAATTCACTGGCTAGATAAGACCTGGGACCTTTAAAGTAACCGTGTTTATTTCCATTGAATAAGAGAGCATTTAGACATCAACCATCATTGTGGCATGTCTCATGAAGGTGTCAATAAATAGATACTGTGTTATTTTGTTCTTCAGAAAATGGATAGCCCAACTAAATTTGCTGGGATCAATGATGCTGAGGTGGAGGCCGTCAGGCAGGCCTGCCAACTTTTAAGTGTAAGTATTACATGTAGTGGTATTTGTGTTGTTAGTACTTGTCTTTTATCCGTTCATGTCACATGTATAAGAATGTCACTATTTAATATGTGGTCATTTTAACTAATGTACGAGTGGTAATGATGATTTGACAGTCTAACCAGATACAAGGGTCACAAATTAGCCTTGATTAGAAATCTTTCAGTATATGCAACACATCTGCATCATGCTATTGTAACCTGTTCAAATGATTGTTGCTTTAAATGTATATCAGTGAGAAGTTGATAACTGTCACAGATTTGATATGTTGATGATAAAATAAAATTGAAGGGAATAATTATGTTAAATACATACTATTATTAATCCCATAACATATACAATTGAACATATTTGCATTTTAAACCTAATAGTTGTTCATGTGATTCATATGTACATTTGTTGTTTTGTTTACAGTACAAATTCTCGGATCCTGGTGTGCCGCGCCAGGAACTCTATAAGGAGAGCGTGCTCGTGAACGCGCAAACGATGGAGGTCCTGGTGCGGCAGGTCCGTTTAAAGAGGGCGGCTGAGAAGAAGCAGGCCATGCTGCGGAGGGAGATAGAGGCCACAAAGGCCAAACTTGCCAGCTTCCTCCAGCAGATCGAAGTGGTGCAGGCCTCCGCCTGCTTCATAAAAGATGGTAAGTAAATAGATGTTTACTAAGTAGATGTTTAGTTTTAGTTTGCATGTTGTCATAGATATGACTGTGATGTTATGGTTGTGTGATAATATTACAGTGTTAATCTGATTTGTTTTTGAGCTGCAACCCAGAAAAGCAGAGGCAAGCCCTATAAACACAAAAGTGTCACTGAGTGAGTGACTGATGAAGTTTCCCCATTGGCCATGATTCTTTCAAAATGAATGTGATATTAAATTAAAGCAGTCCTCAATTATTTGACTCAAAAGTATCTTACCATGTCATATGATATGCTACTTCAGCACACACAAAGATTCAATTCAATGTATTTTTATATAGCATCAACACATAATAGAAGTTATCTCAAGACGCTTTTTATATAGAGCAGGTCTAGACTGTACTCTATAGTTTAGAGACCCAACAAGAGATCCCACCAAGAGCATTGCATTGGGATGCGCTGTGGCCAGGAAAAAGTCCCCGTTTAGCGGGTAGAAACCTAGAGCAGAACCGGGCTCTGGGTGGGCGGCCATCTGCCTCGACTAGTTGGGTTTTGAGAAGATGAACATTTAATATCCAGAAATTCACATTATAGACACAACTCACTATATGTTAGCAATTTTGTGTCAATTTGGCACATGGAGTGTGGCAATTGGGAGGGTAACATCGATAGTGTCAATATATTTTTGTGTTTGATTGTATTATCAAAGAATTTGAAAAGTGTTTGTATTTTTGTCTACATTTGTGCAGATGTGGTAGATGCTGCGACACAGACTGAGGAGAAGATGGATGTGGTGAAGGACGAGAAGAAGTTATCATTTTTTTTTTTTTATATTTTCTTAGTTCATTGTTTATTAGTTCATTTTTGTTTGTTTGTTTTAAATAAATCTTATGTAGTTCTTTTGTTACATGTGTTTTTGTTGTTGTCTTCAATGGCACAGTTTCTGAATACAGGCTGGGTGTATTTCTCCATGGATTGGGTGTTTCCATACTTTCGCAGTATTTATACAGCACTTAAATCTGCTTTATAATAAAAGGGGGGAGGAAGATACAGATGGTGCGCGTTTCATTTTAACAAACAGGATTTGTTCAAGCTGATATTCACTTGCTGGCTTTCACTAAAATAGTTCCTGACATCTGTCAGCTGTTTCTCCGCAGTGGAAGGATTGGAAGGAAGGAAGCATTGTAAACGGTATCTTCACCTTCACTCAGAGTGTTTTTATATTTTTAGAAGTCATTAAAAGCTTGCGGTATCTAAAGCTTCTGAATCGTCCCCAAGTTCACGGTTTACTGTATGCATGGCTCCACGAAGCAGACCAAAAGAGACCCCACGTACTCAAAAGTTTGAATGTTTAAAACTAATGTCTATCAGTCGGTTTGAAAATCTTACATTAAATGTGATATTAAATTACATTTCCCAATTGTTCTTCATTAATCTTACTGTCGTTCGATTCTTTCCTACAACACAACGGGAAGCTACATGCGTAAAGACGCAAAGGTGGTGGTGTTTTTTACTCTGACACAACCTTCCAGGAGGTGAAAAAAAGGACAAATGGTGGAATTTAGGCGTATTTCATTTTCTTTGTTTAGGATATTTCCTTATAATTCATTTGCCTTTTCCCAACGAGTGGTTCAGTATTTGTCAGGTGGGGAAAGCCATAATTTGTGCCTGGCCACCCGGTACTATGTTTTACATAGTCTATTGTAGTTCATGAAATAAAGACAATTTATAATTTGTACTCAGAGACTGATGTTCATCTTTTCAGCCTCTCACCGGGTAAACCGGGTTAACCACGGCCTGCTATTTCCAAGTAAACTTCATTACAGTAGCTTAGTGTCTTTAAGGTGTTTTTTCTCCATTATAGATAAGCTTCCATTGTAAAATAAATATCAGTGTTTATAAAAAAAATTAAAATCACTGATTTTTTTGTTAGTTTTAACCTTAAAAATAAAAATCGTACAGTGTAGACTGTTTGTCATTGTTATTTTATTAAAATTAATAGTAATAATAATAATAATAATTATGTAACCAATCAAACGTCAATCTTTAGGAGTTGAATGAAAATAGAAGTATTTGTGATGATTTAAAGATAAAACACAGAGATGTTTTTTAAAAGGTACTGTATTGTGTTTATTTTATACCAGAAGTAAACTAACAGATAATAATATCCTTAATATTACTTTACGGACGTTTTGAAAGCCCTTCCCTCGGATCCCCACGCAGTCAGTCAGTAAGACAAACAGATCTCAGTCAGATTTTCACCTGCTAGAAAAAGTGTTTTTGTTTAACCTCCTGGAAGGTTGTGTTGGAGTAAAAAACACCACCGCCCTTGCGTCTTCACGCATGGAGCATCCCGTTGTGCGCCCGGTAAATCTAATTAATAGATCCAAAGGAAAGAATCGAACGACAGTAAGATTAATGAATAACAAATGGGAAACGTAATTTAATATCACATTTAATATAAGATTTTCAAACCAACTGATAGACATTAGTCTGAAGCATTCAGATTAATCATATTACAGAGGCCTAATTGAAATACACTATACTTTTGTGTACGTGGGGTCGCCTTTGGTCTGCTTCGTGGAGCCATGCATACAGTAGACAGTAAACTTGGGGACACATCAGAAGCTTTAGATACCGCAAGCTTTTAATGACTTCTAAAAATATAAAAACACTCTGAGCGAAGGTGAAGAAACCGTTTACAATGTTTCCTTCCTTCCAATCCTTCCACAGCGGAGAAACAACTGACAGATGTCAGGAACTATTTTAGTGAAAGCCAGCAAGTGAATATCAGCTTGAACAAACAAAAGTCTTGCGACGTTTATTCACTACAACACAGTGGCGGCTGGTGGAAATTTTTCATTGGTAGGGCTGTGCCACATCCAATCAATTTCAGCAAACATCCCGGTAGGATTTAATGCTAAAAAGTGAAGGTATCAAAAACACATTACTACTTTTCAGTTAGATAATCAACAATTATTTGATTCCAACAGGAGCAGTGAAGAATGCTTAGGAAAACACAACAGTATAACATGTACTCAGTGGTGGAAAGTAACTAAGTACATTTACTCAAGTACTGTACTTAAGTACAATTTTGAGGTACTTGTACTTTACTTGAGTATTTCCATGTTCTTCTACTCCACTACATCTCAGAGGGAAACATTGTACTTTTTACTCCACAACATTGATTTAATAACTTTAGTTACTTTACAGATTCAGATTATTAATACAAAATATAATCAACGAATAAATGATGTATTATTATAGATTAAACTACACAGCAGTATATAAAGTCATTAAAATGAGCTCCACCTTTACCAGCAACATTAAAGTGATGAACACATTCATGCATCAATACGTATAATCCAATGATATACGTTATTCTGCATACTGTGTTATGTTTGGTACTTTAAAGCTGTAGTAGGCGAGATTGGAGCAAATATGATTAAAAAAAGTTATTTTTATAAAACGGTCGCCATATCCTGACAGTAGTACATGAAACAGGTAACCTGAAATAAATCATGTGCCTCTGTGTCCTCCGGTGTCCTCCGGTGCTCCTAACGGCATCTGCAGGATTTCACTGCAGTCAGAGCTGATCTGAGGTCTGCTGTCCAGCTGCTGTCTATGAGAGCCGGCTGTCAATCTCTCTGAACTCCGACCAAACGGTCAAACTAGGTTTGGGGCTAGATGTTCTAAAGCCTGACGAGCAGTAGCTGGCTCGCCCCTCTCATCAGATTTGAGGACGCTGATTGGCTAAATTTAATGTCAATCGTTCGGAGCTTTAATCAGCTATTGGCTAAGCTGCTTCATAGACCCGCTTGCTTGGGGCGATTTCTCAGTTGCCCCAGAGCTGAACTTCAGACATACAGACAGGCAGAGGGGAGTCAGACAGGCATAGGGGAGACAGGGGGACGTGAAGGAAAACCATATATTTTGCACGGATGATTTTCTGTCATATTTAACACATATTACTGGGTGCATTCCATATTTCAAACACACAAATATTGACAATTTGTATAATTTATTATTATTATTAGTAGTAGTAATGTTTTTTGTGTGTGGCTGTCTGGCTCAGGGGGGGCGGCGCCCTAGCGCCCTCTATTGACCGGCCGCCACTGCTACAACATAACAAGACTCCAATATCTCATATTTTGGCTTAAGCTTTCAGCAAAGTTATGGAAATACGGACAGCGCCACTCTGCCATTGCTGACCACATTGTGGTCAAAGGGGGTACTGTATATAGTATCGTGAAAATCCTGTAATCAAGATTCCAGCTCTCTGCTGCCATCTTGCGTCTCTAGTAGTACAGCCCAGATACATCCCCCCTTTTACCGCTGCGACATCACCCTGGTAGCGTGGCGGCAATCCTGTTAAATGAAACGTGCACCATCTGTAAAACTTTATTGTCAGTTTACACTGAAATGTATTTGCATCCTTAGGCAGCTAATTTTATGTCCTGTTGTGTTTTTTTGAATGTCACTAGGTGGCAGTATTTAGCATTGATTACTCTGGAGACAGGACTTTTGAGGGTGTGGTTTCCTTTTGATTCATAAAACAAACTGTTGCTGCAATGATGTGAACATTGTCAACAACCATAGATGCGCTCTCTGTAGCTCCAAATACTAAGCAGCAAACCGAGTAGACAGTAAAATAGCGGGGACTCCTGGGAAGTCTATCTTGCACAGGGACACTTCGACATGCGGACTGGAGGAACCGGGGATCGAGCCAATGATCTTCTGATTAGTGGACAACTCGGGTGGGGGAGACATGCACTGGGGCTCTGTGTTCATGTTAAACTGTCACTCTGTTAAATAAACAATTTCATTCACCAATATCCATATGTCTAATTAATAAGTTAATAATGTATAGTCAATAGTATAAAATCAGTAATTGAATGTATAGGTTTTAAGTAATTACAATTGCAATTTTTATGTTGCACTGAATAAGATAACTCTGTAATATATTTGGTTAATAATTATAAGTGTTAACCATGCCATGATATGCCAAGATATGCCTTATTTACTTTAGTATTTTTGTCTCTAATCGCTGCCTTTGAGTTATTTATAAGTTACTACATTAAAATCCAGTTAATCCTTTATCATTAAATCCATTAATAAATCACCAGATTCCATGTACTGAAACGCAAATGACCTTTATTTTGACAACTTCCGCTTGCTTACAGACGTGGTACCTGATTGGTTGAACTGAATTTTTGAATCCCGCTCTAGTTTAAATACTGTCCAAACCCTTTTCTTTGTCCCATTTGCTTCGAGCAGATACTGCAGAGAGACACGCGCTTCCAGAGAGAGAAATATTGACAGAGAGTGAACGAGTGAGATAGAGAGAGTGTGAGAGAGAGACCATCTGTTTTAAACTGTACATGGTTCCTTTTAATTAAAATAATAAAAAAAAAATAAAAAAAATATTGCTTCACACGTCTTCTCTTGCTGTTACTATAATGTTAGTTAATATCACTGGCTGGCTACTCAGCGCCCAGAGAAGAGCTAGTTAGTTAACGTTAACGTTAGTTAGCTGTTAGCCTGCGGGAGGAGGCCTGTAGTGTGTTTTGCTAAATGGAGCTGAGCTAACACAGCTAAAGACACAGCCGGGCTCAGAGTTTCTGTTCAGAGTAATGAAGTGTTACAGTCAACATGAAGAGTTAAATCGGTTCAAGTACTTCTTTCACAGTTTGGAGTTAAAAGTACTTTGAGTTTAGTTACATATTACGTCAGTGTTAGCTGATAACAACTGCTTACAAAGTGTAAACTTCTGTCAGAGATGAAAGTAACCAGATGCATTTACCATAATATATTTGCTTTTTTAAGCTGGTGCATTCAAAATGTGATACAAACTAGTAAGTAGTTGTCTGCTATTAATTGGGTTAACTGTTATCTCTGTAACACAAACAGAAACTGCATGGTTTAGTTACAATGAGTGAAATTTGAAAAGTCATTGAATTTTTAAGGTGTGGGGACCCTGGAAAGCTATGATCTGTTTGGATGCTAATTAAGGGGAGAAATGTAATTATTATTATTTCAGTACTGTATGAATGTCCTTATTGAAGTAATGAAAGTTACATGTTTACAGTTGTGTAGCTTGGAATAGGCAAAGCCTAGCTATAACAGACCCAATAGTAAATGTTTTTCAACCTAAACAGCCTGCAGTAAGGTTTTTTTTTGTTGATGCATCAAATTTGAGTATACTTGTGTTCAAAAATGAGTTACTGCTTAGTTATAGTTGTATTTAAAGATGTAATTGTAGGCTAAAAGTTTCTTGTAATGTCATTATTAATCAGTTGTGCCTACATACCTTTAGATGCCGTGCGGCAAGTCATACCGGCGTTCTGAGGCAGCCAGGATGCGGGTGGTGGAGCGACGTACTGTGGCTTTCCCACCTCAGCAGCCTGGCCAGTTGTGCACGTATGTAGCCAAACCTTTTTTCATTAAATGTTTAAGGTGTCTATTATCGTTGCATGATAATTTATGATTTGTAAAGGTCCATTAGGTTTTATCTTGGTGTCTTTGTCTGTTTATAAATAGGCCGCGGTACAGGTTACCGTCACGCTGTGCTTCAGTGGCCAATTTCCCCCTTCACTGGACGAAGGCACAAGTTGGTCATTCCAGCCGAGTCTCAAGACAAGAAGGTAGTATTATTATTTTTTTGAATTTATGAACAAATGCCTCGATCTGAATAATATTTGTGATTTTCATTCTAAAAAAATCCCTTCTGTTGTTCCAGTTTGTACTGCTTGTTGGATCATCCCATCTACGTGCCATCGTAGATGGGTTTGTGAAGATGCCAGAAGGAGGGCTCTCCTTCGGTGCCATGTCCACGCCCGGGGCCTGTGCGACTGAGTTGAGGACTGAGGTAGAGCATGCTGTTCTGCCTCGGACACCCGATGCAGTCAGCGTCATGGCTCCGAGCAACAATCTGACCTCGAGCAAGACCATCGACGAGGCAGGGGCAGACTTTGGCAAGCTCCTGGCCAGTGTCTCCGGTCGCTGTCCTAACGTAGGCTTATTTTTCATTGTATTTATTATTATTAGTTATTATTGTATCTCTGGTACTATGATTAATGTGGTTGTATGAGCTGTTGTAGAATAATGTTTATTTATTTTAATGGGTTTGACATTTGGTCAAAAATAATAATAATGTAATGAACAACTATTGTTGTTTTTGTTCTGGACTTCCCTCCACGTGGCTCAGCAGGACTTTATGCGACAGGAGTTTCATCGCATGGCGGCACGGATGGGTATGTTAATAAAAGATTTTAGTTTAAGTACAGTTACATGTGTAGCGATCTTCTTAGACAAACTGATTGAATACATCATATGATTTCCATAAAAGTCATTGTGGTTTTGTAATTTACAAAAAACAGAGTTAAGACGTGTATGGATATTTCAATAATTCCTGATGTTTTCTTTTTTTTAGGTGTGAAGTACTATTCCATGGTGGAGTACTTTCCTTTTGACCGCCTTGACCTGTGGAGTAGAGATGGCGTAGGTACAATATGTTGTTGTGACATGGCAAATGAAAAAGTTTTATGTACACTTCTTTGTACTTGATGTGACAAGTTCAGTTCATGGCAGATACATATTGTGAGCAAAATATCTGTTTTGTAAATTAATTAGCACTTGTTTTTGCAGGTACACCTGAGTGATCGTGGTGGAATGGAGATACTTGTGGATTTACTGTGGAGTGCTGCTTTATAAGGTTAGCCTTTTTATAAATGCTCTCTATTTGCCTTGACTTTTGCTGTGGAAGTAGCTGTGCCTGAGGAGGTGGACGCTCTTTGTGTGAATAATAAATAATAATAATATAATACATTTCACAAATGTTTTTTTTTTGTTTAATGGTCCATGCAAAGCTATTTCATTGTCATTGTTAATGTACTTTAAATTATAATTTAAAACAACACTTCAATGTTATTTTTGCTCATTAATAAATAGTTTGAGATGGTAGCCTTTTATATAGTCTAGGTTGCATCAAGTATACATATTTAAATGACTGCAGATGTCAATTTAGTTTCATTCAATGCTGTGTGTAAATAAACTTAACCAAGCAAAAACAAACAAAATGTGTAAAACACACAGGGCAATAATTCTTAATCTATATGTACATTCTGCCCAATGTTTTCCAGATATGATGATGATGGAAGTTGGTTGCTGAATATATCTTTTCCCATTTATTGTAGATGCCGGAGAAGGGTTTTTGTATGCGGCGCACACCAAGATCCGTCAAAGGTAAGGGCGATGGTGTAAAATCCATCAAAGGTAAGAGTGATGCTGATCGTAATGCTTGCATGTGTTCAGAAAAATTGCAGACGTCTGTTGTTGCAGGACTGGAGTCAGAGCTGCATCATTTTCTGATGTGAATACATCGATTGCCTGTAGTGTTGTGGCTGCGATCAAACATGTGATCGCTCCTGTGTGTACATGGCAAGGGTCAGATGTTGATGACATACGTGTCGAAGGCAGCAAGTTGAACACCTATGTAGCTAAGGCAAGCCAGACAAGTGATGGTGTAAGTTGATTGAACAGCACAGTGTGTTTGGCAGGAACTGGAAAGTAGATATTGGTCTTCCAGTGTGCAGAGATTTTGGATTGTTGGAAGAGGAGACTGTGTCGTACGAAAAGCTGCAGGAGCACTTGTTGAGATGGAATGTGTTTGTTGAACCTCCACAGTGCAATTAGTGCCATTATTCATCATAAAGATTATTTTGTGGTAGTTGATTGTGGCACACGTGATGCGTCTGGGTTGGCAACCAATATAGGCACGCCTGTGGCTGTTTCCAACACATGCCTTGATGACCTGATGCTTCATATCAGGAATCTAAAGAAGTCTTTAGAGGCACAGTGGTTTAGCATTAGTAGCATTTCTGTCAAGGCAGGTCAAGTTGATCCTGACATGGAGGATGGAGCTACAGTGTTTACAGACAATGATGTTGCAGCTGAGCTTAGCAGTTCTGTCAGGGGAACATTTCCAAGTGATGCTTTTGAGGGTCATGATGCTACAGGTGAGGTTGTAGAAGTTCTTTCTGGCAAAGTGGCAGGTGAACATGTTAATTTCGAAAACATTCAAGTTGCAGCTGAGCCTGAAGACTGCACTTCTATCAGGGTTGAAAACAGCGTAAGAGGATCATTTCATCAGGGGAATGATCGGTTTAAATATGCAGGCCTTCAGTGTATGGCTATAGGTTAGGTAGGCATAGCAAAGCATACAGTTGGCAGTGTGTTTTCATGGCATTCTGATGATCTGGACAATGTTGTAGTGTTGGGTGACAGGTTGGATACGTCTTTGCGTGACAACAACATGATCACTGGCTCTTCCGAACTCTTAAGTGTGTCTGATTTGCCAAAACGGTCATTTATTGATGGACAGCAGTTTGAGTTTGAATACGGTGACTTTGTGACTGGTGTTGTAGGTGTGGTTGACGGAGACCTGATTGAGGGCGGTTTATGCACCAGTCTGTTAAATGGATTGGAAACAATGTGTACTAAATATGACACGTTTCCTGACAGTGAGTAGCAGTACATGTACAGTCATTAGTCAAAATGGAGCGTATGCAGTGGTTGATTCCCATGCCCGTAGTGGCAGTGGAATGGCAGATGGAGATGGTCAAAGCATCGTCGTTTACTTTAGTTGTCTTAAAGACTTACATGTCCACGTCTGCAGTTTGGCTGAATCGCTTTCTAAAAAGCAAACGCTTTTTGAGATTGCTGGTGTTCACGTTGTGCAGACGCTTTCAGATGAACACAGACCTAGCTGTATTAGTCCAGCAGTGAGATGTGAAGACTCTGTAAACGCTGTTGAAACCATTGCGTGCATCACTGGACTGTAGTATTGCATCAGCAGTCAACAATGTGAGAGGTTCCAAGCGTAGCATGTCAATAGGAAGTTGTGCTTCAAAGAAATTGAAAACCCATGATGTTATGGCTGTTAATTCAGATGTTGAGTTTGTCAGTGATGTGACTATTAAAAAGATGCAGTTTGATCCTCTTAGTAAAGACGTTGCTCAGGCTTTATGCTCACAGTTAAATGTGGAGTTTGAGAAGATGCACCAGTGTCTACAGCTGGTATGTTGGGGAAAATTGTGGCTGATGGTAATTGTTTCTTTAGAGCAGTCTCCCAAGCTGTGAGTGGCTCACAAAAGAACCACAGAAAAATGAGGCTTGCTGTTGTTAGACAATTGGAAAGGAATGCAAGGGAATATAATAATATTTTAAGATGTGAATATTCTTCAGTGGCGGAGTACATTAGCACTTCAAAAATGCGTTATGTTGGCAACTGAAGGGGAAATCCAAGCTGCAGCAGACGTGTTAGGTGTGAATATCTTCACATATTTTGATGACTGATCGCTAGAATATAGTTGCAGGAATAGTTGTTTGTCAAACCAGGGGATCTACTTGGAGAACCTGCAATGGTAACCATTATGAGACAGTTGTTTTTGTTCATCAACCTCAGTTGCAGAGTTGTTATGGTTTCTGCAAAGTGAGTAGTTCTTATTCTAAAGGGTATAATGTTAGAGGGCAAAGTGCAGAGAACACTTCAGAACCTAACAGAATGAAGTGTACAACTGTTCCAGTTGTAACTTCAAGTCTTGGGAAAGAGGCTGTTGAAGAAGTAGTGTATATTGCCGATGATGTAACAGATCAGCAAACAGATTGTGATGTTGTCGATGAGGTGAGTGAAACAACACTCAAATTTAGTCCTGTGTGCACTGAAGTTGCAAAAAAAATATGTAGTAAATGCAATGTAGAGTTTGAGAGACAGGTGCAAATGCATACAGAATTTGGGTCTTTAGGTGATGTGTGCAAAACAAATAAAATCACAGAGGATGGTAATAGCATACAGATACATATCAGTATCTGAAGTCATCTGTGGTTCTGATAAAAGTCATCTAAAAGTTAGACGTGCTGTTGTAAACTACATGGAGAATCATAGTGCAGAACACATGAAGAATTTGGATAAAGAATATGTTTCAGTTGCAGAGTATATTAACAAGTCAGGAATGAGGTATGTTGGCAGTAGAGCAACCAAGATGGAAATTCAAGCGACGGCAAATGCTTTTGGAGTGGCTATATTTACATACAGTGGTGCAAGATGGTTCAAATTCAGTAGTGTTAGTTCAGTGTTGACAAATGAAGGAATATACTTGAAACATGAGAATAATCATTTTGAGCCGAGAGTTTGTGTCAAGAATGTTGATAAGCAGATTTGCTTTGATTTGTGTACAGTGGGTAATTCATCTGAGACCCAGTACATGTGTAGAAGGAATACAAAGGTAGAGGCTCAGAGTAATGTAAATATCTGTAGCTCAAAGAGTAATTATTGTTTTTCTAAATATTTCAACATTAGAAAGATATTCCAAAATAAATTAAAATATATGGGCAATGTGTTGCATAGACAGGAAGTTAAGGAAATGAACAGAAGGAAATATCAGCAAAGTGTGTTGCATAGAGAGAAAGTTAAGGAAATTAGTCAAATTAAATACCGTGAAAATGAATTGCACAGGCATAATGTAAAAGCCAAGAGTATAAGGAAGTATGCTGGAAATCCAGAGCATAAGAAGCGTGTTACAGCAGGTAACAAATTGAGGAGACAAGAAGTGAAAGAAAAGGCAGAGCAGTTTGATGTTGTCATGGAGCAGTTTTTGGACAAAGTTAAAGATGAGCCAGATTTTGTGTGTTGTGTCTGCCATAGATTGTTGTTTAGACATCAGGTTATAAAATGTAGAATAGATCATTCTAAACAGAGGAAAGAAACAGCTTCAATTGCAGATAAATGTATAACTGAAGACTATTTACATAAATGTAATAAGGACTGTGTAATGCCGTGTCAGTGGTTGGGTACAAGTAGAGGTCAGCTGTGGATTTGTTGCACGTGTAATAGTAGGATTAATAGAGGTGTAATGCCATCTGAATGTGTAACAAACAATTTAGCAGTTCATCCCATTCCGTCAGAATTGGCATGTTTAAATAGCTTAGAACAACATTTGATAGCTTTACATATACCCTTTATGAAAGTATTAGCATTACCTAAAGGTGGGCAGAATGGAGTAAATGGACCGGTGACGTGTGTTCCAGCAAATATTGTGCAGACTAATCATTTGCTGCCCCGTTCTAACATGGAAGGATCTTTGTTGCCTGTAAAATTGAAGCACAAGTTAACCTATAAAGGGCATTATGAATATCAGTTTGTTGACACTATGCACATTAGGAAAGCTTTGCAATATTTAAAACAGACAAATGTACATTATAAAGATGTAGAGTTTAATGAAGTGTGGCTAAATCAGTTTTGTAGGGAACAAGATGATGACGTTTTAGGGAAGGAGAGTGATACTAATGTAGAAGGTGGCGAAGCATCTCCACATGTTGGTGAAGATGAGCTTTTGCATGATAGACAGCAACATGGTGTGTTTCAGGACACGTGTCTCATGCCTGTTGATATTGGTCAGGAAGCGCTGGATCAATATTTTGATGATGTATTGAATGTGGCACCGGCAGAAGGGAATAATCCTGTTAAAGTGCTCTCTGATCATGCAAATGAAGCCAAATGCTTTCCAGTGTTGTTTCCACAGGGATGTTATACATACCATGATAGAAGACCGTATCGATTGACATTGTCGCGTTATTTTAATAACAGGATTTTACATGCTGATGGTAGATTTGCACAATATATTGATTACATCTTTTTTGCTCAGTACATGTCTCAGGTTGAACAAGTTGTGTCAAATGTATCCATAGCATTACGGAAAGGAAAAGGAGGTGCTAAATCTCAGAAACTTAGTGCAGATGTGTTGAATAATGAGGAATCTTTAAAGAAGTTGTTGGAATTTGATGATGGGTTTCGTTTTCTTAGACCTATTAGAGGTACCCCGGCTTTTTGGCAGGGAACACCGCGTGACTTGTTGGCTTGTGTTCGTCAGCTTGGTGTCCCTACATGGTTTTGTTCATTTTCTTCTGCTGATATGCGATGGAAAAATCTTCTTTATAGTATTTTGAAACAGGAAGGTAGAACAGAGACGGTTGAAGATTTAGAATGGGCAGACAGATGTGAGCTTTTGGGTTGCAATCCTGTCACTGCAGTGAGAATGTTTGATTTTCGTTGGCATTGTTTTTTGAGGGAGGTATTGATGTCCCCAGCGTATCCAATAGGCAAAATAAAGGACTTCTTTTATAGGGTAGAATTCCAGCAACGTGGTTCACCACATGTCCATTGCCTGTTTTGGATTGAGAATGCCCCATTAATTGATAAAAACACAGATGCTGAGGTAATTCAATTTATTGATCAATATGTGACATGTGAATTACCATCACAAGATGAACCATTAAAGGACATTGTGACGTCTGTTCAACAGCATTCAAAGCGGCATTCAAAAACGTGTAAAAAGAATAAAACTGTTTGTCGTTTCAATTTTCCCAGGCCAGCATCAGCTCGCACATTTATATGTCACGAAAATGTTGAAAAGAAAACATGCAAGTGTAAGGTAGATGAAGCAAATGGGTTGGCGCATTGTGAGAGCAAGAATCAGAGGCAGAAAAACTCTGCAAAAATGGACAAGGAGGTTGCATCGAAAATTCTGAAAGCAATTAAGGACGCTCTTTCAGAAGAGCATGCTAGTTATGATAGTGTAGAACAGTTGTTTGAACAAAGAGGTATAAATCAAAGAATTTTTGAAGCTGCATATAAGCGTTTTGGTAGGAATACGCATGTTGTGTTGAAAAGGCAGGCTAATGAAGTTTGGATTAATCAGTATAGTAAACCTCTATTAAAATGCTGGAATGCTTTTTTGTGTTTTCTCTTTCCCCCCTTGTTTTAAGTTGTAAGATTTGTGTAAAAACAAAGAGACAGCTATAAAATGAAAATACAGTGGTAAAGAATGTGATGATGATGATTGTATAAGTTGTTGAAACTGCAATAAAAACTAAGTTAAAAAAAAAAAAAAATGCTGGAATGCAAATATGGACATCCAGTATGTGGTTGACGCATATGCATGTGTAGTGTACATAATTTCTTATATTTCAAAGGCAGAAAAAGAGATGGGACTATTGTTAGGGAATGCACAAAGGGAAGCAGCTAAGGAAGGAAAAGCTAGTGCAAAAGATGCTTTGAAAATGTAGGGAGTGTGTATTTACACAACAGAGATGTGTGTGCTCAAGAGGCTGTGTATAGGTTAACTAAGATGCATCTGAAGGAATGCTCAAGGAAAGTTGTTTTTGTGCCTGTAGGGGATAATGTTGTTCAAATGAGTTTGCCTTTAAGTGTGTTAAAACAAAAGGCGTCATCACAGGATCTTACCACAGAAGACATGTGGATGACTAGTTCTGTTGACAGATATAAGAATAGGCCGAAAGATTCCAGTTTGAACGACATGTGTATGGCGACATTTGCATCCGAGTATCGTGTTCTGTCTAAAAATGTAAAGTCTGATAATAGGATTAAACTAAACAATGATTTTGGTTTTGTTATGCAAAGGACACGTACACAACCTGCAGTTGTTCGGTATGTGCGATTTTCTGAGACAAAGAATCCAGAACTGTTTTATCAGAGTATTCTGCAGTTGTTCATGCCGTATCATAAGGATGTGCAGCTAAGACCAGCAGGTTTTGAGACGTGTGAGCAGTTTTACAGTAGTGGTCGTGTGAGATTAGGTGATGGGTCGCTACATTTGGTCAAGTCTGTTGTCGATATAAATAGAAGCAAATTTCAAAAAGATGCAGAAGAGTTGGATAATATCCAGAATGCAATTGATAGTGATGGTGTTGAAGCTTAATTCTTTACGTGCTAAATATAGTAGCTTGCAGATTTTGATAATCAACGAAATCTCCATGGTTGATCATTTACTGTTGTCTTATATCCATGGAAGATTACGACAGATTAAGCAATCTGGTGACTATTCCCTGTTTGGAAATGTTAGTGTCATTGCTGTTGGAGATTTTTTCCGGTTGCCTCCAGTGAAAGGGAAACACCTGTATGTTGATGATGTAGGTGTCGATTTGTGGTCTAGCTTATTTAAGGTTGTAGAATTAGAAACTATCGTTTGGCAAGAAGATCACGTATTTGCCCAGTTGTTGAACAGAGTCAGAACGCGTTCAAGAGGGACCCCGATGCTAGACAGTGACATTGAGACATTGAAACGTTGTGAAACCGGTGAAGTTAGCTCAGCTTTACACATATTTCCAACAAATAAACGAGCATAATGTTAAACAGCTATTTAAGACTTGTCCTGAATATATTAAGATAGATGCTCAAGATTTTGTTAATAGTAAGAAAACAGGTAAGCTTGAGTTGATGAGTGGACATAATGCCAAAACATATGATATATGTTTGGCTGAAGTGCTGCATTTGGGGATAGATGCCCGTGTAATGTTGGGTAAAAATGTAGACGTAGTGGACGGTCTGGTTAATGGGGTATGTGGCAGTGTAACACATATAGTTTATGCCAATGATAATAGTAAACTTCCTCAAACTGTGTTTGTCAAATTTGATGCCAATGAAGTGGGTGCACAGAGGAGGAAACGCTCAGCTAATTCTGCAGCAGTTGTAACGGGTTCTACAGGTATTGAACCAGAAGAGGAAAGGGTAACTAATAAAGGTGGATTGCGCCGGCAAATTCCACTTAAACTAGCTTGGGCCTGTACTGTACATAAAGTACAAGGCATTACCGTTGATAGTGCTTTGGTGAAATCTTTTCTGCAGGACAAGCATATGTGGCAGTGAGTCGTGTCAGAAGTTTGTCGGGGTTGGTTATTCAAGAGTTTGAGGATAAAACCATATATTGTAGGGATGACATTAAGGATGCACTTCAGAGTATGCCCCCATTCTTGGTTGAAAATATAACAAGGCACAACTTGAATACCCATGGTTTTACAGTGTTTTTGATGAATGTGCAAAATGTGAGACGACATGTATCGGATTTGGCATTGTGTATGCAGCATTTGCAGCTTAACTGTATTGCTGTTACAGAAACATGGCTACCTGCTAATTCCAAATTTGACTCTGTAAAGATCAATGGTTATACTTTTGATAGTTGTCCTCGAAGTTCATCATACAGCAGCAAAGACCCCACATTGGTTGCATTGCAAGGCCAACAACATGGTGGTGTTGGCATTTATAGTGCAGATAGGTTGACATACAACATACTTAAAGTACCAGATATAAATTTGGAATGTTTAGTGTACAACTGTGTGACTTACAACATAGTTATAGCAGTCATTTACAGACCACCATCTTATCCTATGTCTTTGTTTAAAGAATATCTAGGCAAGTTACTTGATTGGCTAGTTCCAAAAAGTAACACAATTGCTGTTATGGGAGATTTCAATGACAACATCCTAAAATCATCCACAATCTCCAAATTTATACCAGACAAAGGTTATGTTCAGCTTGTCACACAACCCACAACAGAGAAAGGGACCTTAATTGACCATGTGTTTGTGAAGACAACACAATATGATGTAGAATCAATAGTGTTGCCAACCTATTTCAGTGATCATGAGGGGATTGTATATTCCTTTAAATGTACAACTTCCCAAAATGACATAGCAGAATAACTTCTTAATAACTTGTGACAGCTATAGGTGTAACTCATGTGTTCAGCTTTGTCAACCGAGGTGGGGTTGTTGCTGCTGTATGTGTCATCCTGGCAAAATGTAGTCCTGGACACTGGACAGTCAAGAGGAGATTCAGATAGCTGACGAGCTGACGTGCTGACGTGCTTGCGGTAAGCGTATTGCGTCATTTCCGGTTCCCTGTCTTTCTGTGTGCTGCTGTGTTCTGTAGCTGCTCTAGCACATCCAGGGCAATATAGTTATATACTCTTCATTACAGCGGCTAATTACCCGCTACATTTATACCTACACTAGTTCTGCTTAAGCACTCATAACTCGCTCCTTTTTAGAGACTTAACCACACATATTCAGCTCGGCTAACGCTAGCTGGGCTATCGTACTGTAGCATAACAGTAGCTTAGCAGTAGCTTAGCCGTTAGCGATGGCTTCTCTCTCTCCTTCTCCTGCTCTCTCCTGCTCTCCTGTTCTCTCTCCTTCTCCTCCTTCTCCTGCTCTTTCCCCCCCCCTGCTCTGTGTGTCTCATGTTTAGTTATTCCTCTGCCTCCTTTAGAGCTAATGGTACATGTATTAAGTGTAGTGCACTCGCTGCATTGG
>CAKAKR010060938.1:4760-14895 GCA_916700685.1 Adelosebastes latens | reverse complement strand
AGACAGGCTCTGAATCAGCTTCTGTCAAACAGAGCCTCTAAGCAGGCATATTCAGGCTGACAGTATGAGAAGAATAAAGGGTTTTTTGAACATTGCAGCATGTAAACATGTTCTAGTGCAACATTAAAATACATCTATGAACCTGGAAATGAGCATAATATGAGACCTTTAAGGGACAGAAGGCAAATGGCAGAGAAAAAAAAAGTGATGTAATGAAAGAAAGTCTGTCTTAATGAGAGGAGTCATTTCCCAGTTTGACCCTGAAATCCTCTCAATATCGACCACTGACTGCATTCACTTTCACAATGCACTTCTTTATTTTACTTTGTACAAGTGATAAAAAACAGTGATAAAAATAAATGACATTCTTAGCATCATCCTCTGTCTGATGACAGGCTGATATCACCTTATCTCTGACCTGTTGTTGTATTGACACCCTCCAGTAATGAAGCTGCTACTAGCATTAACAGTTAAAGGCCTTTAAGCAAAGCTAGGTGGTGATATTACTTTCACTGCGTGTTGGATGTGTCAAACAAACACAGGACTTTCACCCAGGGGACCACTATTCGTGTCCTGTGTGAAACCAAGTCAACGTGGACTTATTTTACCGTAGTTTTGTTACGTAAATTTCATTCTTTATAACAAACGTAGTTATTTTACGTATATTAACCCAAACCACGATGTTTTCCTAAGCCTTACCAAGTAGATTTAATGCGTAATGTTGGAAGTTTATTTTGAAAAGACACTATGCATGTAACGAGTGGAACCTGACATGCCGCCGATAAACTGGGATATTAAATCCCAAGTACAGTTTCTGTATGTGGTGTTTAAATTCCTTATGCATGCCTCTGCACCTCGTTGGTCAGGACCTGTAGCTCGCTCACCATTGTTCTGCCTACAAAGGCAACATTCACACTAAGCCAAGCACCCATACACCCATGGGCGTGTATGGGTGCTGTAATATCATTAGCACAATATCTTTTGTGAATCTGACCTTCAGACTGTGCAGATAGAGGTTGCAAGTGATACACAATTCATGGTGCGATCCATTCTTTGTGAATTTGCCCGTCTATCTTTAGCATCAGGGGGCATGACAAAGGTCTCTAACTGGGGATGATATAGTTACATAGGAATGCATCTCAGGCCGCTAGCAGGATGCCAAAAGGACAACACAGTTATGAGAATTCATCCATGGAAGCATTCTCTACCTACAAAGCTCCATAAGAAATGCTATTAAACTTAAAGTTACATGGGTTCATCTCTGCTTTGGCATTGATATGATTAGACAGAGGTTTCAAGTGTTTATCTGTTGCCTGTCAGCAGTGACTAAATTAATTTGTCTTAATCAATATGCAGCAGACAGCCAAGAGTATGATGGTTTTCATTCCAACCAAACACTAGACCATCTGATTTCACTAAGCTGCAAAACCTCAACCAGAGAGGCTCTTTTACCCCACATCGAGTACCAGATGGATGGGACCCAACACACCAGAGCAAAGCAGATTGTGTTACACCAGTTGTTATTTATAGAATATATTAAAGTCTCACACAATTATCCATGATTAGTTTCTGGTTCTTGACAATATACATACTGTATGGAGCCCTGAAACTGACTGAACTGAAATAATGAAATGAGTGTGTAATATAGGGTGGAGTCATGTAAAATGGGCCAGATAGGGTTGGAGCGTCATAGCCCTTTAAAATTTTACTGCCAATCACAATAACTGATGTTGCATTGTTGCTACAACACTAATTGACATGTAATAAGAGTTTTGATTGGTCTGAGGTTGCTAATATGGGCAGGGCATAGTGTTACATGAAGCATGTCAGAGAAATTGTATAGTAAGTGAGCATGACATAGCAAATTTCATTCATCACTAATAAGGATGATGAAGCAATAATAAGTAACCTGAGCAATGTTTTGACAGGCTCTTTCAAATACAAAAGCTGAAATAAAAAAAAATAAAAATATATATTTTTTTGTGAAAAAAGTCATTTTAGGTACTGGCCCATTTTAGCTTAACCATAACAGCTAAATTGGGTGACGATTTTCTGCTAAAATGGGCCACATACCCACACATTTTTACCCAGAAGTTACGCAGAAATTAAGGGTGCAAAACAGGTTCATAGGTCTAGATATGTATGCCAGCAAAATCTTAATAATCTTTTTTTTAATTATGTGTTTCAGACATTGTTTAAAGGGAACGCAGGACAAGACCTAACAAGACTTGACTAGATGAGATGTTCAGACCGAGCTATAGGAAATGTTAATGCTTTTTGGTGTTTCGATTTTTTGTCGAAGATGTTCTAATTTTTAACAAAATGTTTTACAAATGTTTGACAGAAGTATGCACCTACACACAGTCCAAAGACACATACACACAAAAAAGACACAAAGACACTAATGTGCAGAAACACACACCCATACAACATGATCAGCTATTTTTCAAATGCATTATTCAATGAAATATTTGTTCAACTTTTTACTGCATGAAATGTATTTATAGTGTTACTATTGCAAACCAAAGACAATAGTTAGTGTTCATTTACTGTTAAAATTAAAATGATTGCAGCAGAAATGACTGTGTTGCCCTCTTCTTATATTGACCCATTTTACCTGCATATTGTGTCGTAGCTCAAGAAGGAACCTGCTGATACTCTAACTCTCATAATTCCAAAACAATTACACTTTTTTCACATTTTTTAACAAATAAATATTTAAGAGACGCATGCCAATTTATAAAACTATCACGGGTGCATGTCCAGTCCACTCACTGGTGTGTGTTTGTGTGTGTATTCAGCGAGGCAATTGGGACTGTTTGGCTAGCTAGCTTAACACACTTCGTATTGCAGTATTGCAGTTTAATTTAAAAAAAAAGTCATGTCCTTTTGATTCATCCGTATTAAGTCTAAGTAAAGTCTCAAGTCATCAATACCAAGTCAAAGTCAAGTCAAGTCTTTTATCAATGTTAGTCAAGCAAGTCTCAAGTCCTCAAATATGCGACTCGAGTCTGACTTGAGTCAAGTCATGTGACTCAAGTCCCCCCCCTCTGCCACAGGCTATAGCCTTTTCAGTTGGCTACCTAACTGAAGTTAACTTTTGTCATACAATTACACCAGCTAGCACACTTAACATCAATCATTATACGGCATACTACGCAACCATTGCCCTATAAACTCTTGTAACAGTAGCTAAAGCAAATTAGCCAGCAACTAGCTAATGCTAAAAAAGTTAGCTAGCTAACTTTAGAAGTTCACAATCAATAAGCCTCTATCTTCATGACATCATCTTCACGCATGCATGTCTCTTGTTTTCATCAAGCACCACAATGAAAATAAGTCTTGATCTTTAGTGTGGCGTTTACTCGTGTGGTGTAATCTTTAGGCTATTTCATGTCAAGTAACTAAAGTGAAAACTTCTATGTAGCATCGCATTTGAATAGAAATTGTCTTTCTTTCTGTAGGGGGAGACCGCGGAAAATTGTAACACTTTTTGGTTCTGATGTCATTACTCGAAAACCTCTTGAGCTATTTGGATACAATTTGTATGTAGGTAACTTGTATTTGTGTTCTACTTATCAACAGTCATCAGATGCTGTTAGAAGCAATGTTAGAGTCACAATATTGATTGAAACACTACAAGTCAAATGTGTCCCTATGTGCAGGGGCCATTGTAACAGCATATGGGGGCTACTGAAACAATACAATACCTTCATATAAATACCAAGAACCACAATAAACTACCAAGAATATAGATATAGGCCTACTGTAGTTAAAACAATTCAATATCCATTGAACAATAAATTACTTTCATACCTAAAAAAAATCATCTATTTTGATGACAAAAGCAACCTTACTGGCTAGAAACAACGCAGCTAACATTTGAAAAAGATATCAAATGTTAGACAACACAATGGTAATCAAATCTAGACATATTTATGAGGAAATACTGTAGATGAAAAAAAAAAAATACTTTTACACCTCAAAAATGAGGCTTGGCAGAAAAATGATTAAAGTAAAAGTGTTAGACATTAGTGTGTCCTTTGGCAGGCAGAGAGGGATCATCACAGACCATATGCATTATGAGTTTCATGGTTCTGTCTCCTTTCTGATTGGAGATATTTGAGATGTTACAATTGCCCCCGGTCTCCCTACCTTCCAATTTAATTATTTAACTAACAAACATATTTTGACTTGTCTAATGACCTTTTACTAGCCTACATTTTTACTACTACAAGTGTTCATTAACCTGCTTGCATTAATAGATTTATGGAGTTTATTGCGAAAGATTGTTTTGTTATATTTCATGACTCACATCTTAGCTGAAATGTCTTGAGCAATTTTAAAAGGACAGTTCACATAAATGTAAGCAACCATTTCTTCCTTGGCAGGAAATGACAAAGGAGTCATGATGGAGTTATTGAATGTTGCGAAATCCCACTGAGCTTCCTAATTTGGAGCTTCCTCTTTTCCTGGCAAGGTTGTCAATTGTTTCGCACAGGGATTATCTCTCCTTAGTTAGACTTGGTGAATGTGTTACTAAATGCAATTAGGGACTTTGGGAGCACAATCAAGAGCTGCTTGAAACTGGGCATATTTAACAGCCATGAAAGATTTTGCAAGGACTGATGGTCGAGCTGTATACAAGGTGACCTCTTGTCGCCCCTGAAGAGCGACAATGTTAATTTGCAACATGCCTGTGGACAAAGGCGTCTCCTGTGGCCTGGTCTCTTGTGCACACACCCCAGCTGAATGTCAGGCCACAACATAGCTACGTCCAATTAACAGCACTGACACTGTGGGAGGCACTATAGAGCCTTTTTATCTTCCATCTATTTTCCATTAGGACTGTGGTACATTTTGAGAATTGTGTTAATATTACAGTAGGCTCAAATTATTATATTGTAAACTAGCGTCTCACAAGGTGCTCGTGGAGAAAGCAGAGAAAGTGGAACTCCTGTGATGGTGTTTAAGGTCATTTGTTTAATTAACTGTGTCACATAGTCTGTTACAGTCTGGGCTGAGAATGGCAGGCAAGTTCAGTATATCCTTGAATGCCATAAGAATATGCCTCAAAAATTTACATAGAGTTGAATCAACACCTCACTGACATTCTCAAAAAAAACTGAACGTTATTAACTTCATGAATTCTTTGCAGGAAAGTTGCAACTGATTGCATCATATTGCAAGGTGTTCCTGGTATTGTGTCCACCCCCTAGACGTTCCTGCCTGTTGTAGTTTTAGTTTCTGATATTCTGAAATGAAAACAGACCCAGACAGGCTTGTGGTCAAAACACAGTGGCTGAATTGCTGCATTGAAAGAGCAAGAACCGAAGACTTAAACTGACAGTAATAGGGTGAAAAGCCTTACAAAAAACAATTTTCCCCATCAGTTTTAGCTAACTGTCATTGTTAGAATGGCTGTGAACATTTGGCACTGTAGGAAACCACTGCCTTTGTGTGCACGAGTCAATCACAGATTATTTAAGGAAAATTAAACCAAAAATCGTCTTAATTGTCATAAAGCTTGTCGGTAACTTGCATTTCAGAGATTTACTGTAGCTATTTTCTCCACTTTATGGTCATTAAAAGGTGCATAAGCATTAACTAACTGACCACATGCAGGGTTATCCTCATGTTATTTAGAATCAGTTCCACCCAGTATGCAAGATCTACTCACTGGGGGCAGTGGTGGAACTAATTAGGAAAAAAACTCCCTTTAAACTGACCCAGGTCTACACTGCCTGTGTGATACCACCTTGCAAGATGCAAGGGCACTGCTCTGTGGCTAAATGTGACTCCCCCTATGGCGAGGGTAAGAGAACAGCAGTGGGAATCAGAATGAATCGCATATCATTGCGTGAGATAGGTGTTTGAATGTTACTCAGTCAAAACTTTGGGAAGTGGTTTGGATCCCCCTCCTACCTTTTAGCCTAGGGTGACCATATTTTCAAACCCCCAAACCAGGACCCTTAAGTGTAACGCACGTTGGTGCTCGCGCACGGTCATGTGCGCCCACGTGCACCCGCTAATATGCACACACCATAGCAGTTTTCATCAGGATGGCAGATGCCAATACTACAGATATTTGTCAGGACTCGGGACACGTCAGCCTGCAACCGGGACAGTCCCGGACAAACCGGCCTATGACAATAACAATCATTCAGTCAAAAACACGCAGCTCCCAGAGTGTCTCTAAATCAAAGAAGTTCCATCAGATTTCCCCTATCCTGTTGACTTTGCTTTAGTTATCAGTACAAGCCATAGCAAGTCCTCATTATGCCTTAAACGGGTTGGCTCCACCCAACATATCTTATTACCCCATACTCTCTAAAAATGGTTACGATATTGTAACCCTAGTTCTATAAGCACAGGCGGAACCCTCTACTGGACTCTACGGGTAATACTCTCCTCCAATCATGCACATGTTTGCCCACTGAGATCTGCGTAAAGGTAGCCGGCCAATCAGGACGTGCCTACCGAATATGTGCGTTATCATAGTATATTAAGGCGGCGTCCAACGCTGCCCGGTATCCCATACCCTCTTAAGCAAACGGTGCAGGATCGTTAGGGCCCCCTTGGTAGAGGGCTCTGCCTGTGCTAATAGAACTAGGGTTACAATATTGTAACCTTGGTTCTAACTCACACAAGCTCTGCCCTCTACTAGACTCTATGGGTACAGTGGGTGGAGCCTGATGGATGTACAACCTGCTGCGACACCACATCGACCTAACCACACTGATCCAGACAGGCTAAGGATTAGACACAGCAGCCCACCGACTACTTTATAACCTAGGCCACCACAGCGGAGAAGTAGTGGGCCCTAGCCAACTCAGATAGTACACAGCTGATCTGGGCCATGGTCTAACCCTGCAAGGGTCAAGAGACAAACAGTAGACACCCTGCACACCAAATCCCGGGTCATCAAGGAGGACAGGAACATCTAGGTGTATCATACCCAGAGGGGGGTCAGGTGCAACACAAGTGACACAACCTACCCTTTTCACCAGCACCGCCATGCATTCAACATAACATGCCAACGCACGAGCAGGAAATAGCAGATGCAACTTTGCCTCCCTGTGTTTTGAATGACAACGTCTTTAAAGAGGAATGCTCTAGAGCAGTGGTTCTCAACCTTTTTTGGGCTAGCGCCCCGCTATCCACTATCCAGGTCCCTTAAATAAAATTTAGGCTAATAGTCAGCTAATGTAGATTTAATATTTATTTATATTCTCATTATATTCTTCTTCTTCTTATTATTATTCTCTGTGATATCATTAAAAAAGCATGTGAATAGAATAGATATTTGAGGGTTGCAACGGTTAGAAATTTAACATTCAGACTTTAATTAGGTCTCGTTACTGATCACAAACAGCAGCCAATCAGAAATGCCGACATTCAGAATTTAATTAGGTATCAAAAACAGCAGCCAATCAGAAATGACAAACAATTAGTCTTAATATTTCCAACGGAAAACAAGAGCATCCTACCAAGGAACCAAGGAAAACGTTTGAGGCTACTGGAAAAAAGCAGAAGGATTTATCATAACTTTTGAAGGAAGCTTAATTGCTTTGAAAGTTAGTGTGAGCCCTGCGCTTGGTGTTTGTCTGCCAGTTTATTCACTGCGGGTTGCAGAGAAGTTAGTTTCAGCCGTAGTGCGCCTGAGGCCATCAAGTCCAAGTGATTGCGGTACTTGGACTGCATGTGGAGGACCTGGCTGAATCCCTGCTCAGCAAGATATGTTGTTGGGAAAGCAAGAAGAGGTAGTCGGGTCTTCTTCCAGAGAGCCGAGTAATGCTGGGCATATTTGACCCACATGCTGCCCCAGCCAGAGGTGCGGAAAGTTGCCTGGGCTTCGTCATCACACTGGATGTCGACAAGATGCTCCTGGATAGACGGCTCGCATTCAGTCACATCCGCCTTAAAGGGCGACACCCAGATTGGAACATCGAGGTTCAGGAGGTCCCTGAAGCGGATCTCCATGTCAGCCTTAACCGTCCTTAGGTGGTTGGTGTAAATGAGGAGGTGGTCATCGGTAAGAGCCTCAGACACCTGCGATGAGCATAACCAGCAAATTGTTCTCGGTGCAGATTTTTAGACTATCCGATTTTGAACTGTTTTTTGTATTGCTAATTAGTGTACTAATAAATGTTACTTTATATTTATAATGCATATATAGGCCTATATTTTCTGACAAGTCAATATAATAAACATTAGGCTACAACCTTAATGTATTCATAGGAATAGCATATATTAAATATAATAATAGCAGGCCTACTAGATTCAAGTTTCAAGATTCAAGATTCAAGATGTTTATTGTCACGCCGGTTGTACAGGTACAAACGTGTGAAATACTTTTTGCTGGGAAGCTCCATTAAAATAATAAATTATATTACATTTACATTACAATTACATTTACATTACAATTATAAAAGGAAATACTTTATACAAGGGCATATTAAGAACATATACAGGTATATTAAGAACATATGTATTAAGAATATATACAGTATATACAGTACAAGATATATTTTTGTGAAAGAAGGTGTCGAATGAATTAACGATTTAAAAGTCTGATGGCCTGGGGGAAAAAACTGTTCCTCAGTCTGCTGGTGTGAGTCCTGGGGGTCCTGTATCTTCTACCAGAGGGCAGGAGGGAGAACAGGCTGTTGTGGGGGTGTGTGGTGTCCTTAATGACCCTCAGGGACTTCCTGAGGCACCGCTGGGTGTACAGCTCCTGCAGGCTGGGCAGCTCGCACACGGTGATGTGTTGGGCCGAGCGCACCACCCTTCCCAGCGCTTTACGGTCCACGTTGGTGCAGCTGCCGTACCAGGTGGTGAAGCAGCCTGTCAGGAGGCTCTCTATGGTGCCCCGGTAGAAGTCCCTGAGGATTTGTGCTTTCAGTCTAAAAGTCTTGAGTCGCCTCAGAGCGTCCAGTCTCTGCTGGGCCTTCCTGACTACAGCGGTGGTGTGGGTGGCCCATGTCAAGTCCTTATTGATGTTGACACCCAGGTATTTAAAGGTGTCCACCCTCTCCACCGCTGTGCCGTTGATGGTGACTGGGGGGTGAGTGCAACCCCCCCTCCTGTAATCCACGATGACCTCCTTGGTCTTTGAGACAATCAGGGAGAGGTGGTTGTTCTGACACCACTGTTCCAATGTGGTCACCTCCTCCCTGTAAGCCATCTCGTCGCCATGGGAGATCAACCCCACAACTGCTGTGTCGTCCGCAAACTTCACGATGGTCCTTGAAGCTCTTGTTGCCACACAGTCGTGGGTGTAGAGGGAGTACAGGAGGGAGCTGAGAACACAGCCCTGTGGCGTTCCCATGCTGAGAGTCAGTGAAGTGGAGGCGAGGTTTTCTATTCTCACCACCTGGGGGCGTTCCGTCAGAAAGTCCAGGATCCAGTCACACAGTGGTGTGTTCAGGCCCAGATCCTTAAGCTTACTGACGAGCCTGGAGGGCACTATGGTGTTGAACGCTGAGCTGTAATCCACGAACAGCATCCTCACATAGGTGTCCCTTCCTTCCAGGTGGGAGAGGGCGGTGTGTAGGACGTGGGCGATGGCGTCCTCTGTGCCTCTGTTTGGGTGGTATGCAAATTGCAGGGGGTCGAGTGTGGGGGGAAGCATGGGGCAGATGAGGGATTTAACCAGCTTCTCAAAACACTTGCTGATTATGGGGGTGAGGGCTATGGGGGTGAGGGCTATGGGGCGCCAGTCGTTTAAGCTGGTTACTTTTTGTTGTTGGTGGTGGATTTGAAGCAGGTGGGGACAGTCCGGAGAGAGAGCGACAGGTTGAAAATTGTTGTGAAAACCCCCGCCAACTGGTGTGCGCAGGACTTCAGGACGTCTCTATATATGTGCTTGACGTCATTTTTTAGTCATTTTTCCTAATTTAATGGGGACAACTGGGTAAACATGAAATTAACATGTTGATATATTTTTAGAGCTGTCAAAGTAAATTGGATAATAAAGCGTTAACGCAAATTCATTTTAACGTCACTAATTTCTTTAACGCATTAATAAAACCTGCAATGTTTAGGTTGTTTTTTGAGCATGGCAAAGGCCTCAAAAAGGCGATTAATTTGCATGAAAAACAATAATCCTTACAGTTTCAATAGGGCCTTCGCT
>CAKAKR010060936.1:7134-17161 GCA_916700685.1 Adelosebastes latens | reverse complement strand
TTTATTCTCACTTTATGGAAACAAAATTGGAAACAAAATTGGAAACAAAATTGGAAACAAAATTAACAAAATTAACAAAACACACGATGCTCCATTCTACACACGTTGCCTCCATGTTTGCTGAAGAAGAACCGCCACCTCCTTCTATCACAGATGATCATCATCTGATTCATCACAATAGATCCAAAAATAACTGCTATTCATTTGACATCCATTCATAGAAAATATTTACATCACCAAAATAAATTAGCAAATTGTGAGAATATAATTTGTAATCAACATAAAATAATGGCTCTAGCATATATTATTATAGGCTTATATATTATTTATATTATAATAAAATTTGGTTGTTAAAGATTTAGCGTAAGCTGAAAATGAAAATATCACCACACAAACAGCAATGGAGTACAAAATATAACCTTTGTAGATACATTCATTAAAACTAGGACATCAATGAGGTCAGCTCCTAATAGACTCAGGTAACCAAGGTAACCAGCCTACGACCCGAACACACACCGTTGGAGAAACACGGCACACTATGTGAAAATGCACAGCAATCAGTACACTGCACACACGATGATTGATTGGTAATAAACCGTGAGTCAAATCGCCAAAATAATATTATAATCAGAGAGAAGAGACTCTGCCGAAAGCATTGATGCCATTTGTATGTGTGTAGAGTCAAAAATGTGCTCATGGGAGCAGGTTAGAGAAGTGCCTTTGTCTGCTTTCACTCAGATATGTCTCGTCTGATTTAACATTGAGTTCAGTTGGAGATTTGCTTGGACTTCCTCTCACTTTGGGGATCCTAGAGCCAAATGTGTAAGTCTGTTTGTGCGATCAGCACAATATTTTTACAATTTGACTTCAATTGTATGCATGAAGAGTGAACCTTGTGTGATTGGTGTGTGCCTGTAAAGCCCCTTTGAGATGACATACTGTGATGTGAGGCTAGCCGCAGCCACGAGCACAAAACTAAACTAATAAACAACGACATGTTCTCTCCATCACAGAAACACTTCACCCATACTCTGGAATAGTAACTTTTCCTGCAATGTTCCGCCATTGAATCAGGGTTTCACCAAATGGACATGCACGCGCATCTGTATTTCTATAACAGCCAATAGGAACGCTCTCTCTCTGAAATGACCTGTGATTGGCCAAAGTCTCCCATCACGGGCTAGATGATCTAAAGCCTGAAAACAGAGCCATGAGGAGGAGCACAAGTCTAGTTTTCTCTCAGAACACTTGAATTACAATATGCTGAAAGGTTATTATGGAATTTTTGCCCAATGATGCCAAAAACATTCTGCCTATCCGTGCTTTAAATAACTGTCTTCTTATTGTTTCCCTAACCCTCACACAGTATCTTTGCCACAGGTCTCTCCCTGTATCCCCCAGGCACACCTCCCAGTTGGAAGTCTTTAGTCCTATGTAATGTGCTATGATGGCCAACAGATGGTGTCGTTTACTTTGATAATATGTGTGCTGAGGCTGGTACTGGTCCTCCTGCCAAGCCCAGACAAGAAATGCCAGAAAGGTCAGGGGCATGGATAAATCTTACCAAATGAATACCTTTGAGGGAGCATTATTTCACCAACAAAAAACTGTTATAAAAGACACAGTTGTGTTATACAGGGGGAAAAGAACTGACCTTTCATTTTCATTTTAATGACAAATGCTGAAATTGTCATTTGTGGATATTTTACATGTGCTGCATTTCCTGTCCTCATGTTTTTAAATATGACATGTTGCATATTTTGCCAGAAGAATAGGCCTATAGACTGTTGTACCTGCTCAACATTCCTCTGTCCTAAAGATGGGTACCTGTCACTGACACACATTGTTTAGCATTTAACAATCCTAAGTGTCTTTGATTCACATTGATGGATTGAAGGCAGATTCTAGGGACAACATTTAAGACAAACTGTAAGAGGTCTTTTACAGACACTATTCTGTCTTCCCATGAGCCACCAGTGGAAGAAGTAGCTGTATTTATTGATGGTTCATTAAATAATAACAGTTAACAGTTGAGCCAGTTTATCTCCAGATTTGTGACAGCTGGCACACCAGCCAGTGACATTTTATATGCGTATTCCAGGAGTAGCAAAATATGTCATTTAGGAGATAAAAATGTTGTCAAGTCAAACTTTATTTGTATAGCACGTTTAAAACAACCACAGTTAACCAAAGTGCTGAACATGTACATAATAAAAATGAATACAAAGCAAACAGCAATATGAACAGAGTAAAAACAATAAGCATAATGTGCTTATAACAGCAGTAAAAGAGCAGCAGCGCAATAGAGAATAAACTGTTTTTTTTAAACAATATATTTATTGAGTTTTTTCCCCTTTCCCCCCCCCACAAACGATAAAACACAATCAATACAGACAGCAATACACATTGATCCCCCCCCCTCCGACGTAAGATAATTGCATGAATAAACTTAGCATATATGATAACGAAATAACAGTAGTCACAATTGTGATAAATACAAGTGAAGAAAATTTAAAATAAATAAATAAATAAAAAAGAGAAAGTAAAAAAATAATAGAAAAGGAAGAAAGAACATATATATTCATATTTATACATATATACATATATTCATATATACATACATACACATATAAATAAGTAAAAACAAATAAAGAGAGAGAATTACGGAAGTAATAGTAGTACAAGAGATAGACAAGCTATATACATGCAGTAGGCTATATTCTCTAAAACGGTCTGACCGTGGACATCACCATTAAGAGAAGTACCAGGATGTAAAAAGGTTACAAAGTCACCCCAGCATTTATCAAAGAGCCATGGTTTCTTCTAGAGATTAAACATAATCTGTTCTGAAGGTAAATATGATGAGAGCTCTTTAAGCCAAAAAGATACACTAGGGGGCTCCTCATCTTTCCAGCGAATGGCTATACATTTATACATTTATTAGCCACGATAAGGGGTAGTCTGGGAAAGCCAATATTGCCCCTCAGATTGACTGGTAAAACTAAGTGGTCCCCGGGTAGTGTCAGTCTCGGGTTTGTTGGGATTTCCACCTGCACAATCCTTTTAATGATGTCCAGGATAGATCTCCAGTATTGCTCCAGGCATCTGCATGTCCAGAACATCTGTAAAAGAGTCCCTGTTTCAGACTTACATCTAGGGCAATATTCTGAATAGCTACTATTTATCTTATGGAGGCGTTGAGGAGTCAGGTAAACCCTGTGAATAAGGTTGAACTGTAAGAGTTTGTGTTGACTGTTATAGGAAAATGACTGAGAGCTATCACAGATGGACTTCCACTCAAAGTCCTCGAAGGCATTGCCAATGTCTATTTCCAATTTAACCTTTGCATAAGAACTTTACTTTCTGTGGGGCTCATGAGTCTGTTATAGATAAAGGATAAAAAACCTCTTGGATTACATTTTTCTTGCATCATAGTATCTATTTGAAAATCCTCCAAAGGGGCAAGTTTTCCTCCAAGCTGCACTCTAATGTAATCTCTAACTTGTAAATATTTTAAAAAGTGTGCTGAAGGAAGCCCAAAAGAGGATTTCAATTGTTCAAAGGATCTCAAGTTGTCATGCTCAAACAGGTGTCCGAACGTACATATACATCTGTTATACCAGTCTTTAGTAATGCCATCTCTCAATGCCCCCGTAAAACAGGATTAAAATGGAATGGGGTCGACCTGTAAATCCATGCCATATTTTAGATGTGTGTTTTACCATTGGATTTAGAGTTACACTTTTCTGACTGTGGTAGAAGGAAATAAATGGAAAACTTGACGGCACTTCTATTGTGTGAGACTGTTCAATTTGTTTCCATGCCGGAGGGTGTTCTAATTTTGTAATCCATGTCCAAACAGCTCTGGATTGAGGAGCCATATAGTATAACTGAAAGTCAGGTAAATTTAGCCCTCCTTGCTTAGTGGGACAACAACATGGGTTTTGAGCTTGACTCTCGGAACTTTACCGTTCCACAGGAATCTAGAAAACCGTCTGTCCAAATTCTTAAAGAAGGCTTTTGGGATTGGTGTTGGAAGCGCTTGAAATAGGTAAAGAAATTTGGGTAGGATATTCATTTTTATGCAATTTATTCGTCCAATCAAGGATATAGGTAGAGATCTCCACCTTTCCAGATCTACTTCCACTTTTTTAATCAGGGGGTCGTAGTTAAGGGAGAACATTTTATCTAATTGGGTGGGTATTTGCAGACCCAGATAACAAATTTTATGGGGTTCCCAGCGAAAGGGAATATTGTCCCTTGATAGTTCTTGGGCAGCTGGATTGAGAGGCATTATCATACTTTTATGTATATTTACTTTGTATCCAGAAATGCAACTATATTCATCTAATAGGGTGCAAAGGGCAGAAAGCGATGACATTACATTGGTCAAATACAGCAAAATATCATCAGCATATAATGATATAACATGCTTTTCCTGTTTCACTGTAACACCCTCTATAACAGGATGTGCTCTTATAGCGAGTGCGAGAGGATCAATTGCCAACGAGAAGAGTAATGGGGACAAGGGACAACCCTGGCGTGTACCACGTAACAAGGGGAAAAGAGAAGATACTAGTGTTTGTTGCGATAAAGTATCTGTATCCTTCGTATTAATTTTGGACCAAAATTCATTTTTTGTAAAACTGCAAAAAGAAAGGACCATTCTAAACCATCAAATGCCTTTTCAGCATCTAAAGAGATGGCAACTACAGGGGTTTTAATCTCTTTAGCACAGTGAATTATGTTGAGGAACCTTCGAATATTATCAGAAGAAAAACGATTTTGAATGAAGCCAGTCTGATCTTTATTTATAAGACTAGGTATTACATTCTCCAGGTCTAGTGGCTATAACCTTGGTAAACACCTTATATTCTGATGAGAGGAGGGCAATGGGCCTATAGGATCCACAGAGTTTTGGGTTCTTGCCTGGTTTCAGCAGAACTATAATCAGAGCCTGTTCTAATGTTTTAGGTAGCTGGTGAATCTCGATTGCATGCTTAAACATATCCATTAGTGGTGTAATCAGAATAGATGCAAAAGCTTTATAAAAGTCCATAGGGAATCCATCTGGCCCTGGCGATCTTCCTCCTGAAAGCCTTCCTATTACATCTAGAACTTCCTGTTTAGTAATGTCCGCCTCTAGATTGTCCCGTGTCCCCACAGTCAACCCCGGAATGGCAAGTCCCTCTAGGAAACTATCTATTTTGCGGGTATCTACCCCCTTAGAAGAGTATAAGTCCAGATAGAGGTCCTTGAAGGTCTCATTGATAAGTTTAGGATCATGGACTACAGTGGCCCCGTCTTTGATCCTAACTGAGGAGATACATCTTGAGCTGTCCTCTTTCCGGATCTGCCAGGCTAATAATGTACCACATTTGTCCCCATGCCGTTTAGTTCTGGCCATGGCATTTTATACCATCCGAGTGGTTAGCAGGTCATAGTCAATCCTTTTATTGTTTAGAATTTCATAAGTTCTTTCATTTTGCATTTGAAAATGTTCCATTTCAAGAACCCTAATCTCTGATTCAAGTGTTTTGGTTTTCAACAGATGCTGCTTCTTTTTCCATGATTCATAACTTACAGTCTCACCTCTCAAATAAGCCTTTAAGGATTCCCAGACAATGATTGGTGAGGCAGTCCCTTTGTTAATGCTAAGAAAGCTCTCAATGTTGTTTCTAATAACTTTGACATAATCTGCGTCATTGAGCAGGTGTATGGGGAATCGCCATAGTCTAACACTACTGGCAATGTTCTTTTGAGCTATCAGGAGCAGGGGCATGGTCTGAATGAGTCATAGCTAGGTATTCACATGAGGATATCAGATGGACTTTTTCAACATGAGCAAGAAAGATATCAATTCTGGAATAACTTTTGATAGCATGTGAGTAGAAAGAGTACTCACGCAGCAGTTTATGCGTTTCTCTCCAGACATCTACAAGTTTGAAGTCAGCCATTTCTTTTTTAAGTGTCTTAGCTGCTTGGGTTAGAATTTTGGTGTTAGATTAGATGGATCTAAAACTAAATTCATATCTCCACCTATAATAAGCTCTTTAGAAGAGCATGTAAGTGTGAAAAACAAACTTTGGAAGAATTGTGGGCAGTCATAGTTTGGGCCATAAATATTAAGTAATGTAATATATGAAGCCTTTAATTATCAAACATCTGCCCTGTTTGTCTTTCTCAACGTTAACCACATGTAAAGGGACATTTTTACCTATTAAAGTGGCAACTCCCCTAGATTGGGATGTGAAGGATGAATAAAACATCTGCCCCTGCCATTGACAGGTCAGTTTGGCATGCTCAGCATCCGTTAAGTGGGTCTCCTGTAACAGAGCTACATCTATTTTATGATTTTTCAGATAGTTAAGTACCTTTTTAGGTTTTGACAGTTCGTTAATGCCATAAGTATTCCAAGTCAAATACCTAAGAGCTACAGTTGTCATTTTCCCTATCTATTTCTCCTATTAGCTAGTATGATACAATTAAACCATTTAGAGTGTCTAGTCCCAGCCACTGCCACATTTAAGCAAGCCATTTCCATGTCCTGTACGTTGGAGGTAAATAAAAGATAAAAAAAAAATAAAAATAAAAATATGGTCAAACTAAGCCCTATACACCCTCGTTCCCCCCGACTACCTCCCCAACTGAGGAGGTGCCAAACCCTGTGTCTTCTTGACGCTTTTTTAATGCAGCTGTAACTCATCCAGCTACATTATTAAAGGGTACCAATCCTCCTCAAAAATAAAGAAATCTATTAACCTAGTCCACTAGACACTTAACCCAGTTTACAACAAAAATGTACACTCAGTTAAAGGGACTATTTGTAACTTTCAGAAATGCTTGTTAACAGCGACACCTGTGGCCGTTAAGTCAACGAAAGTCAGCGTCGGGCTCGCGCTTGCTCGCTCTAAATAGACATGAACGAGCATCGCTCAAAACAGTGAGGAGACACACGTCAGCTAAAACCACAATATCACTCTATATTTCAGCTGCTTGGCAGTAATGTTAGCTGACCAGATGAAGGTCTCTCCATGAATCAATGCTGATCCCAGTGTTGGCATTTCCTGCCTCAGCGCAGGCTGAGACAGCGGGGCTCTTCAGCGAGTAACGTTGTCGTCTCCGCCCGCAGCCGGAGAGAACAGGGGAGACACCGGCACCCGGCCGGTAACGAGATGACAACGTTTCTCTCTGCGGAGCCCCGTCACTTCACAAGACACGGAAAACCTCTGTTGGTCTGGAGGAAATGCAGCAGTTATATCTGCACAAACGTCCACTGTACATTCACTAGATATTCTCAGAGCTACTAACTCTCCTGCAGTGTGGAGTGATGAAAAATAAATTATAAAAATAAAAAAACTTTTTCTGAACATTTTTTAAACATCCCTTTAAATACACGTCTTTAAGCCCCCACCTATAGACTACTTACATTTAGGACCCAGATGTGAATAGTGAACAACGAACAACTCCAGAGTCAAAAAAAGAAAAGAGTAATGGTCGACCAGGCATCTCGACCAAGCCATATGAAAACGTTTAGTTTCTCTTGAGGTCAACAATCGTTGGTTAGTCCTGTGGCAGTATGTCCGGGTGATATTTCCTCAGGTAGTTTACAGTGGCTTGCGGTGTTGTGAAGGTGCGCCTTCCTCCCTCTAAATCCATAGAGAAGGTGGTTGGATGTAGCAGTCTGAAAGTGATATTCTTTTCCTTGAGTTTTCCTTTCAGTGGAGCAAAGGCTTTCCTCTTTTTATACAGGGCTGTAGACATATATCTGATAATCATGATAGTCGAATTACCATATTGTAGTGAACTTTCGTTCCGAGCTGCATCAATGATCTTGACAGTATCAAAGAAGCGGAGGAACCGGACCACCATGGCACGGGGTCTGGCGCCATCTGCTGGAAGTTGTTGCAGCGACCTGTGGGCACGTTCCACTTCAAAAGTTTCTCCTTCTAAACTGAGTATTTTGGGAAGCCGGTGTCTCCCCTGTTCCTTCCGGCTGCGGGTGGAGACGACAACAGTTACTCGCTGCGGAGCCCCGCTGCCTCAGCACAGGCTGAGGCAGGAAAAGCCAACACTAGGATCAGCAGTGATTCATGGAGAGACCTTCGTCTGGTCAGCTAACATTACTGCCAAGCAGGTGAAATATAGAGTGATATTGTGGTTTTAGAAGACGTGTCTCGCTTCACTGTTTTGAGCGATGCTCGTTCATGTCTATTTAGAGCGAGCAAGCGCGAGCCCGACGCTGACTTTTGTTGATTTCACGGCCTCTGAAAGTTACAAATAGTCCCTTTAATCAAACACCACTGACAAGAAGAGGTGAGTCTACTAATTTAAATTATTCTACGGTCTGAGCAGTTTTAATATGAAGAGGTGAGACTCCGCAGAGACTCAGTCGCCTCTGTTTTTGATTCTAGTTCTGGGGACATCCAGGAGCATCTGATTGGTCGACCTCAGTGCTCTGACCGGAGTATGAAGGTGTAATAGTTCTGATAGATAAGGTGGTGCCAGCCCATTTAAAACCTTAAAAACAAGCAATAAAATCTTGAAATCAATCCAGAAAACGGACAGGAAACCAGTGGAGGGAGGACAGAACTGGTGATATGTGATCACGTTTTCTTTTTCCAGTTAATTATATTCAATTCAATTTATTTTTATATAGCGTCAAATCATAACAGAAGTTATCTCAAGACGCTTTATATATAGAGCAGGTCTTAGACCGTACACCATAGTTTAGAGACCCAACAAGATCCCACCAAGCGCGCTGTGGCCAGGAAAAACTCCCCGTTTAGCGGGAAAAAACCTGGAGCAGAACCGGGCTCTGGGTGGGCGGCCATCTGCCGAGACCGGCGGGGGGGCGAGAGAGAGAGAGAGAGAGAGCAAAAATCAATAGCAGTGGATGTTGAAGAGTGATAATACAACTATCGGGATTGATATCATCAGACGGGCTTTCAAGCGGAGCTTCCAGCTATCTCAGTCCACCATACATCTGGCTAGCTCGCCAGCACTGTCCAGCATCTCTCCTCAGTACGTCCATGTATGTTGGTGTGGGACGTCACTGTGATCGATGCCCGCGCGTTGTTTCCCGTAGCACCAGCATGCTTGCTGGGAGTTTTTTGATGTCTTTGGCAGTGACCGAGAAGTCTCATTCTCCAGGCTGACACTTTTTCACTAACCCTTGGTAGTCCCTCGTTAGCCTTGGTAGTCCCTGGTACAAACGGAATTAATTAATGATGGTAGCAGTTGGTGTCAAGCAGGCAGCAGATGCAACCACATCCAGGTGACATCCAGATCCAGGTGAAACCCCGCTCCAGGTGTAACCCCGCTCCAGGTGTAACCCCGCTCCAGATGTAACCCCACTCCATGGTTACCTGGGAGACAAGGAGGCTCTAGGACTGCCGGGAAGGAATGTAGTTAGTAACAATGAATGGGACATGAATATATACAGAAGGAGAGAGGAGCTCAGTGTGTCATAGGAAGTCCCCCGGCTGTCTAGGCCTATAGCAGCTTAACTAGGGGCTGGTCAAAGACAGCCCTAACTATAAGCGTTATCAGAGAGGAAAGTCTTTAGCCTACTCTTAAATGTGGAGAGGGTGTCTGCCTCCCGGACTGAAACTGGGACCTGGTTCCACAGAAGAGGAGCTTGATAGCTGAAGGCTCTGGCTCCCATTCTACTTTTGGAGACTCTAGGAACCTCAAGTAACCCTGCATTCTGGGAGCGCAGGGCTCTAGTGGGGTAATAGGGTACTATGAGCTCTTTAAGATATGATGGGGCCTGACCGTTTAGCGCTTTGTAGGTGAGGAGGATGATTTTAAATTCTATTCTTGATTTTACAGGGAGCCAGTGCAGAGAAGCTAATACAGGAGTAATATGATCTCTTTTTCTAGTTCTTGTCAGTACACGTGCTGCAGCATTCTGGATCAACTGGAGAGTCTTAAGAGACTTATTGGAGCAGCCTGATAATAAGGAGTTGCAGTAATCTAGTCTAGAAGTAACAAATGCATGGACTAATTTTTCTGCATCATTTTG
>CAKAKR010060935.1:0-15401 GCA_916700685.1 Adelosebastes latens | reverse complement strand
TTTAACGCTAGTGTTACTGCTATAGTACCCATATCCATGTTACTAACAGATCTTTTTAATGCTAGTGTTACTGCTATAGTACCCATATCCACGTTACTAACAGATCTTTTTAATGCTAGTGTTACTGCTATAGTACCCATATCCACGTTACTAACAGATCTTTTTAACGCTAGTGTTACTGCTATAGTACCCATATCCATGTTACTAACAGATCTTTTTAATGCTAGCGTTACTGCTATAGTACCCATATCCATGTTACTAACAGATCTTTTTAATACCAGTGTTACTGCTATAGTACCCATATCCATGTTACTAACAGATCTTTTTAATGCTAGTGTTACTGCTATAGTACCCATATCTACGTTACTAACATATCTTGTTACTGCTATAGTACCCATTTCCACGTTACTAACAGATCTTTTTAATGCTAGTGTTACTGCTATAGTACCCATATCCATGTTACTAACAGATCTTTTTAATGCTAGCGTTACTGCTATAGTACCCATATCCACGTTACTAACAGATCTTTTTAATGCTAGCGTTACTGCTATAGTACCCATATCCATGTTACCAACAGATCTTTTTAATGCTAGTGTTACTGCTATAGTACCCATATCCATGTTACTAACAGATCTTTTTAATACCAGTGTTACTGCTATAGTACCCATATCCACGTTACTAACAGATCTTTTTAATGCTAGTGTTACTGCTATAGTACCCATATCCATGTTACTAACAGATCTTGTTACTGCTATAGTACCCATATCCATGTTACTAACAGATCTTTTTAACGATAGCATTACTGCTATAGTACCCATATCCACGTTACTAACAGATCTTTTTAATGCTAGTGTTACTGCTATAGTACCCATATCCATGTTACTAACAGATCTTTTTAACGCTATTGTTACTGCTATAGTACCTATATCCATGTTACTAACAGATCTTTTTAATGCTAGTTTTACTGCTATAGTACCCATATCCAAGTTACTAACAGATCTTTTTAACGCTAGTGTTACTGCTATAGTACCCATATCCATGTTACTAATAGGTCTTTTTAATGCTAGTGTTACTGCTATAGTACCCATATCCATGTTACTAACAGAATCTCGTTACTGCTATAGTACCCATATCCATGTTACTAACAGATCTTTTAAATGCTAGTGTTACTGCTATAGTACCCATATCCATGTTACTAATAGGTCTTTTTAACGCTAGTGTTACTGCTATAGTACCCATATCCATGTTACTAATAGGTCTTTTTAACGCTAGTGTTACTGCTATAGTACCCATATCCATGTTACTAACAGATCTTTTTAATGCTAGTGTTACTGCTATAGTACCCATATCCATGTTACTAATAGGTCTTTTTAATGCTAGTGTTACTGCTATAGTACCCATATCCATGTTACTAACGGATCTTTTTAATGCTAGTGTTACTGCTATAGTACCCATATCCACGTTACTAACAGGTCTTTTTACTGTGTTACTTGTGGGAGCAGGGCTCTGTACTTTTAAGTAGGGGTGTAACGATTCATCTACTACATCAATGGATCGATTTATATTCCTACAATCCAACTACATCGATAGGTACTAGGCAAGTTGTCCTTCACGGGAGACGTATATCGATATAAAATCGATCTGAAACGCAAAAATTGATTGTATCGATACTAAGAATTTGCATCTTGTATTTAAGGACGACAAACGTTATATGAAAGTGTTTTTTAGCACTTTTATTAGTAAAGAAATGTTAACCATTACTCTGGTTAACTCTCCAGACATGCGGCAGCTTGCCAGCTCTGCCCTCTGCAGCGCGGAGCTGCATGCCGATGAATGGTGCACTGGACTCCTCGCTCTCTCAACCGGTAGCGGCGTGAAGGGAGACGGGCACCGGTCTGCATGAGCTGCCGGTGCTGCGGTGAAGAGGAGACGGTTGGCAGAGTTTCAGGCGCTATCAGTCCACTTGACGAGGGCGGCTTCACCCACAGGAGCTTTCCCCGTGCGCTGTCGTTTTTTCCATTCAGAGAAAAGGACTTTCCTTTCCCCGTCATGATATCTATGTGCACACAGCATCATTCTCACGTATCCAGCCGGAGAGCAGACGGTCCACGAGGCGAATTATCACGACGGGAGTAAAGTAAATAAACAAAACAGAAATTCAGCTAACGTTATTCTAACATAGTTTTAACATGTTGTTCCAGATGTTTTCATGTATGAAAACAGCCCAAATGAACCCTGTAGGTGGACTACTGGATTACTATCAGCAGATTAGTTAAACAGCGTTTTTAGGAATGATTCTGTCCCAAACTGATCACTATCAGCGGTTGATCACTATCAGCGGTTGATCACTATCAGCTGTTTGATCACCATCAGCGGTTGATCACTATCAGGTGTTTCATCACTATCAGCAGTTGATCTCTGTATTATTGATCTACCGTTTGTATTGAAAATGAGGACAGAAGCAGCAGGTTAAACCACTGTTTATTTAACTTGAATAGAAGTTGGTTTATTATATGTAGTGTTAAATATTGAACTGCCTTGTATCTTTAGAACTGAGGCAGCAGGTCCTGCAGTTGCACTTTTTATTATTTTCTAATAAAAGCTGTATGTATTTGCCATTAATCGTTGTTTACTTGTTTATAACCATAATTAATTTATCCCTGATTCCCTCACAAGAAAAATGTTGAGGAATCCTGACCTGCTCTGTCCAGTATCACATATTTATTTCACAGTCACACTGATTGAATTTTTGGCAAAAAAAGTTACTGAATCCATTTCAAATCATTGAATCGTATTGTACCGCTCTAGATGAGACAAATATCGTCCTTGAATCATATCTGAACCAAGGAAATTGTCTTGTATCGTTGTAAAAATGTATCGTAACAGCCCTACTTTTAACCCATGCTGCCCGTAGCTGGTGTGGGACATAGACACAGTTAATTTCTCGCTACCTGTGGAGCTGACTTTGTGTAGTCTGGGTTAGCATTATTACTACTATTATCACTGGAATATGTGTCATGTCGACAGATGGCTATCAGAGTGTGGCATGTGGTACAAAAGAATTTGGAAATGCAATAACAAATGCAGCATATAAATGTACCTCTAAACAGTCATTTTGATGGTTTCTAGTTTCTAAACCCTTAAAATGTCCATGTATAAGCGATCATGATGTGATGTTTTCCACCCCCGCTGCGCATGCATCCTCCATTGTTTGATTCGTTTTTGATCCTTTGTTTAAGTCAGTTCCTCATTATTGTTCTATGAATGTTTACATGTAATCGGTTCTGACTACTGAGTCAATTCTGACTTCATTTACAGCACAAAATAATCCCCATACAAATTAAATATGCACTTAATGTAAGTACCATTCCAGTTTTCAGTCAACTACTGTCTGCTGGCCCGTCAGGGAGCACCTGTTTAGAGCTAGGTCTGCTGTTCTCAGTACTCTGCTTCCTGGGATGAGAGATGAAGTTAGATGTGGGTCTGAGCTGCAGCTGACTAAAGTCTAAAACATGCTTCTGAACAGACACATATTTGTATCCAGATGTGATGAGGTGATTTCAGGGTTACCACAGCTCACACGATGCGGTGCATGTCTGCTGATTAGTGGATCTTAACAGAAGTGGGGGGTCTTTGTATTGGGGCTAATTTTCCAGTACTGAAACCTTTACATTGTGATTTGATAAATGCAACACTGCCTCCTAGTGCACATGTTAAGGTAATGTAATACCCATCTCTGCAGACTCAGACACACGTTTTAGGCTTATGCAGTATTTACGGGTCCATGATGTTGGTCATTGGAGTCCAGTCATCCAGGACGGTGTTTGCTCAGGTTATAGAATGTGTGTGGGGCTCCAGGTAAAGGCTCTCACAGGGTCTCCTTACTTTCGTTTGCTCTTGGTGTCGGTGGTCTGGAAGACACTGGAGGCAGACATGAGGTTCTCTATATACTGACCCAGAACCTGGTTCTCGGACTTCAGCTTCAGGTTCTCCTCTTTGACAGCATCCACTCTGGCAGACAGGTCTGAACACACACACACAGTCATCAGCAACATTATACAGGTGTATGGAAGCTGGATGGGTATTTTTGTTTGATCATGTGCTCTAAAGAGTCGATAGAACACAAATCCTAAAAAGAAACAGCCAGACTTTTGACCTGAGGTTGATGGGTTTGATTTTCACCAGTATCTGCCATCTTTACCATCAATTATTCCTCCTCACAACAAGTTATTTTGCCCATCACCTTACAGTCAGCCCAGTGTCTTTAGTTTTATTCCCAACATGTAGAGAAATCCATCGTTACGTGGTGTCAGTATTTCTATAATGTCTTATAAGTGCAAAGTGTTGCAATATATTGTAAAAGAAAGCTAAGCGAGGAATGGGAGCATTTGGAAGAGCAGTCTAACATTACTGTAAAACAACCAGAGTTTGATGATGGATAACCTTCATATGTTCCTGAAGTACACACTGGTCTGTCTGGTTTTGATTGCAAAGGGCAGAAATAAACATTGGGCAGGTAAGTCATTTGAGATCTTTTGGAAATACGACTTACTGTACATTCACTGCATTGTATGTTTATACATCCAACAGAAATACCACGCCACCATCCCTGTTTGCTTGAAATATTTGCATTAGTTGTTATCAGTGCTAGTTTACATGGGCCAACACACCTGACCTGTCAAACTACTTTCTTCTGTTTCCTGTTGGAGACAAAGAAACAAAGGCTTCTGGTTCCCTCTGACACAGGCTGGTATTTATTAAACTGCCTAAAATGTATGAAACACCTCAATTAAAACATGGATATTGTTTTAGGCCTTTAGATCAGTCTCAATATTAATGAATGCACAAAGGAGGATTCACAAATGTATTTTGTGATTTATATATAAATGACTCTCTCCACAAAAATAGTTATCATTGTATATAAATGTAAAAAGAATCCACATATAAAAAAATAAGATTCACAAATATATTTCTGATGCACACACAAATATTTCTTGTTTTAAATAAATGTCATTGAAATCTACAAATACATGTATTTAAAAGAATTTGCAATTTTCATCAAAAATTATATTTTTGATGAAAATTGCAAATTCTTTTAAATAATATTATTTATATACAAACTGTTGAACCTGCATTTACAAACTGCTGTCATGTGTGAACTTCAACAGGGAATTATCTGTAGCCAATCAGACATCTCACACCTTTTCAGCCAATCACATTAGCGTGTCCCCATGGGGACATGATTTATGATTTAAAGATGAAAAATCTGGTCACGTTGCTGCTTGTATGTGGTGGATGGACGGTTTGACTGTCTGGCTTTGTAGATAACAACTAAAAAGTGTGTGTGTGTATGTGTGTGTGTGTGTTGTACCCTCTAAAGTGTGTTGAAGCTCCAACACCTGGTTGATGAGCCTCGTCTTCTCCTCCAGCTCAGCCTGGTTCTCCATGTCACCTGCAGCCATGTAGAGGGAGTCAAACACCACGACGGACTGACTGGCCAACATGTGGACTGAGCACAGATTGTGCGTGTGCGTGTGCGTGTGCGTGTGTGTGTGGGGGGTGTGGGGGGGTCGTCTCACCGTCGTCTGAGCTCATGGTGAAGTACTCGTCTTCCTTTTTGGAATGCAGGGCTGCGACTCTAACGGACACTGCAAGATTTAGGAATATTATTTGATCAGTTTAGTGTAGACGTTTACAATACAAGAGAGACCAGAGGTCTGTACTACGGAGACAGTTATCTGGCTTCACTCACCCTAACAAACAAGATCCCGCTAAGCGGTCCTAGGAAGCTGGTTATCATCTCCGTAAATCAACCCAGGGTTTCTCAATCTGGCTATGAGCGCGTTCACGGGGCGGTGTTTGCAGCATCTGACCAATCGCAGACATGGACAAGTCTACAGACTGCAGACAGACAAGCAGAACAGCACATTTTATAAAGGAAGAGCAAACTATATTAGGCAAATATGAAGAAGTTAAACACTTAATCCAGACTAAATGCAGGAAGGACAGCTGGCAAAAGAAAAAACTCCCGATGTGTGAATGCGTAAATTAACAGACTTAATAATGTAACAGAATACTCAAAAGTCAGATATAGTCGTCTAGATGGGGCAGTGATATAAAAATAGCTTTCAGAAGTGTAATGGTTGAATAGATTACACTTCATTATGCCCTTTAATGAAGATGTGGCTTGTATGATTATTTCAGCCTTCTTTCAGCTGCGTCCCCGTCTCCGGCGGTGTGAAACGGACTTGAGTGCAATTTAAAAAATTAAAATAAAAAGATAATTCAAAGCGGTAAACACCCACAGCATAAATCCAGCTGTCCTTCCTGCATCTGTCAGTTTAAACTGTGTTGTTTTTAGTCTGATTATGACTGTACCTTCTTCGTATTTGTGTAATATTATCATACGATCTGTGCACTGAGCTCTGATTGGTCAGTAGGAGGTGCTTTTATAGGAGTTGATCTCTTATCTGGAACATGACCTGCTCAGGAGCAGGTTAGCTGTTCAGCATCAGTTACCATGGTGATCTACCCCAGTAAGAAGTGATCCACCTTCGTAGGACGGAAAACCTTGAAGGGTTAATTAACCCTTACTTCGCTAACTCTAAATCCTGCTTCATAGCACTGGCCCCAGGAGCCACTACGTTGATGACATAACTCAATAAAATGCTCCTATTTGCAAGTGTCTAAACCAAAACTTGCACAAACATTTCTACCTAAATAAATAACGAGTAACGGTACTGTCGGATACACTAATTTGTAAGGTAGAATTCAATATCTACAAATAACATTTAAAAATGAATATAAAATACAAAAAATGCAAAAACAAATAAATGAATAAAAAATGAATAAACTTTAAATAAATAAGCAAATTAAAACAGGAATATCAATTTATGTCACATTTTATCAATTAATGGCTGCATTTATTTTGTAGTATTACTTTTGCTACATTTAATGACACATTTATTTATTCATTCATTTATTTTTGATTTTGGTAGCTTCCGTCCTCTATAAAAAACAGCATCATAGAGGCTCAGGAAACACAGCGTTAGATATGAATGGGTTGGGGTTGTAATGGCATGATGAATGTGTTGGGGTTTTATCTTGTATGTTTTCTTTTCTTTTATTGATATGGACCCTCCCGTGGGTCCCAAATAAAGTTTACATTTAATGTAATAAACGTTGACAAAGTGGTACGCCCAATCCGTCTCCATAGCCTGTATATGGTCCTCATAAGAGCCAAAACAAAGAGTATTTGGTTTTATGACACAAATGTCATATTAAATCACTCTATTTCCTCATTCACAACATCTCTTACTAAAAGACAGGAAAAGGGTATCCAATATAGGCTCTATATACCTACACAAATATACTATGAACCGTGCTTATCTTTGACCTGTTAAAATCTATTATTGCTTGGTACTTTTTCCTCATCCGCCCACCATATAAATACATTACATTACATTATAAATACTGTACCATCTAAACATGCATCTAGCTGAGTGACGGGACTTCCAGACATGATGAAAACATGGTGAAGTAAAGCACACCTGAGCCCTACAGCCCAACAGCCCTCTCACTATCACCATCACTGTCACTATCACCATCACCATCACATCCTGTTCTAGCTGCGAGTCTGAACCACCGTTAGCTTGTTAGCCTGTTAGCTAGCCATATTCAAACGGGTGACAGAAGAGGCAGCAGGCGGACAACACAAACCCACCCTGAGCCAGGCCTGCTGCTAACTAGCGGTTAGCATGCTAACTAGCGGTTAGCATGCTAACTAGCGGTTAGCATGCTAACTAGCGGTTAGCATGCTAACTAGCGGTTAGCATGCTAACTTCCTCTAGCTAGATGCTGTGTGCTTCAGCTGCCACACACAGTACAGTGAATAAACCCTCATGTGAACAGGGGACACGTACCTTAAGACGTGAAAAAACAACTGCTGCGTTTTAATGCAGAATTTCGACAAAAATGCAAGGGTTTGTGTAAATCCCCACAGCTTGTGATGAGTATGTCCAGATCTCCAGCATCAGGCCGGTACAGCACACAGCCGCCAGGGGGCGATGTCACACCACCAGGACAATGCTCTCACCCTTTCAATGCCTGTAGAAGAAGGACTTCAGTTGTACAGGTGGCTTTTTAACCTTCTAATGTCAGTACAGGTAACACATCATCTTAATTCTCGCAGACACCACACATTATGACTGACATAGTGATGTGTAGCGTCCCAAGAAGTAGATTACATGGGGAAGGACAGGTAGAAGTCTGATAGAGGCCAACATGTTTAGGGGCAGGTCAAGGATGGATGGATGGTGGATGGATAATGGATGGATGGATGGATGGATGGTGGATGGATGGATGGATGGATGGATGGATGGATGCTGGATGCTGGATAGTGGATGGTGGATGGATGGATAGTGGATGATGGATGGTGGATGGATGGATGGATGGGTGGTGGAAGAAAGCTCAGCGGCGGCTGCACTTCATTAGGCTGCTGAAGAAGGCTGGACTCAGACGTCAGCCCCTCACCCTGGCCTACCGAGGACTGGTGGAAAGCATCCTCACCAGCGGCATCACGGTCTGGTTTGGGAACGCTACCCAGGCTGAGAGGAAATCGCTGCAGCGAGTCATAAAAACTGGAGAAAAAATCATTGGCTCTAACCTCCCCTCCATGGACATGATATACACCCAGCGCTGCAGGAGGAGGGCACAGAGCATCCTGAGGGACAGACACCACCCAGCTCACTCTCTGTTCAGGTGGAGGGAATCAGGACACAACCTGAGGCACCACAGGCCAGAGAGCATCTCCACTTACAGAGCACCTCTGGTTTCACAACAGCTTCTTCCCAGCTACAATAACACTGGTGGCAAAGGACGTTAAAGAGGGACACAAATTGCCCACACCTCACCTCACCTCCATACCATTACTGACACACAGTACACCTGAACTGAATGGACTGTAATGCTGTGCAATATGCTGCCTTCCACTGTGGAATTGTCTGAAATATATTAATTAATTCTATTTTTTTTTTTTTATATATATTTTTGAGAGTTAGAAGTTCTTTTAACATGGTCATGGAGCATATATAATGTATATTTGTATTCTGGGGGTATCGTTCCTATGCAGACGGTAGTTTAGTTTATTTATTGACTACACTGAGGGCGTTTTATATATATATTTATTATATATTTTAAGAATTTATTTATTTATTGTGTTGAGTTGAATGTGCTACTTATTTTGTACTGTAATTACCTTGTGCCTTTTCTACCTTTTTTCTTTTCTTAAAGCTGACTCGGTGTAAACTGCTCAGAATTCCAATGTACTTAGGTGCAAATGGCAAATAAAACCCTTGAATCTTGAATCTTGAATTTAAGACACCCCTGTATATTTAAAATAAAGCTCATGAACTAAATAAAAACAAAAAGTTTATTCACTTTGATAAATCAACCTTGATATTTTTTTGGGGGGGGTTATAAAATGTCACTGTGCAGGGGAGTAATATTCTTTATTACACAGCTGTGTTGAATACTCAATTTTGATTGGATAATCACGGCGTTCGGCGATAATCACAGCTAGCGGGTCATTGTTGTGAAAGAATCCCCTTCAGGGCCCTGTCCGGGTTTCTTTCACAACAATGACCTGCTAGCTGTACATTATCCATTACTTAACAAATGACTACAACAATCCTATTATTTCTGAAATGGACCTAATTTCATAGACCTACTATTTTACTGGTTGTTCTGCATAAGAAGGTGGAGGTGAAATCTTCAGAGGTGGATGTGAAAGTACTTGTGTAGTATTCCTCGCAGTATTCCAATCAAACCCAGTAGAGTCAGAGTGGCAAAGACAGCCAAAGTCAGGTAAAACCCAGGTAACCTGCAAACAAACAAACAAAGCATTCAGTCAGCATCCTCACATTGAGGAAAGTCACTCATCAAATACTTTAATAATGTCACGTCGTATATTATACTGGAAACACACATTTAAATGTTTAGTAGGAACAGCGCATTAGTTACATAAATTACCTTTTCTTGGTGGACTTGACGTATCCATTGACGTATATTTGTCTGGCGATTATGTACACCAATCCTCCTGCAGCTGCTGTCTCCTCACTGAAGAATATCCCACAGGTCCACAGAGTCACCAGGAACAACGGGTAGAACTCCACACAGTTCTGACTGCCAACACACACCACAGCACACAGCCAACTGTAATGCCCCAATGTCTTTGATTGTCTTTGACTAGGAGAAACACTTGATGTGGCATATTATAATTTTGGATAGCTGATATTTAGAGCTGCCATTCAGTATCTTCATTCCATATTCACGGTGTTTCCCTCAATTGCGTTCGTGTCCAGGTGCAAAAGCCTGTGAGACAGCTCTTAGGCTACCATGAGACCATTCAGACTGACTGTAGACCTGTGTAGGAACTTCACTCTCTGCTCAGGTAAACATTACTCCTCTATATCTTTATATAGACAATAGTTGATGATGATATATTAATGCTGATATCATAGACTCAGGTAGACATTACTCCTCTATATCTTTATATAGACAATAGTTGATGATGATATATTAATGCTGTGAATATGTGTATAGAGAGTCTTTAAAGAATAAGGTATGGAAGCTTTACACTGATCAGCCATAACATTCAGACCACTGCCAGGTGAAGTGAATAACATGGATTATCTGGTTACCATGGCACCTGACAGTGGGGGGGATATATTAGACAGCAAGTGAACATTCTGAACTCTGAACTTTGTGTTGGAAGCAGAAAAAATGTGCCAGTGTAAGGATTCGAGCGACTTTGACAAGGGCCAAATAGTGCTGGCTAGACGACTGGGTCAGAGCATCTCCAGAACTGCAGCTCTTGTGGGATGTTCCCGGTCTGCAGTGGTCAGGACCTACCAAAAGTGGTCCAAGGAAGGAAAACCGGTGAACCGGCAACAGGGTCAGACCCGAGGCTCATTGATGTACGTGGGGAGTGAAGGCTGGCCCGTGTTGTCTGATCCAATAGAAGAGCTACTGGAGCTCAAACTGCTGAAAAAGTGAATGCTGGTTCTGATGGAAAGGTGTCAGAACACACAGTGAGGAGCAGTTTGTTGCGTATGGGGCTGCGTAGCCACAGACCGGTCAGGGTGCCCCATGCTGACCCGAGTCCACCGCTAAAAGCGCCTACAATGGGCACGTGAGCATCTGAACTGGACCACGGAGCAGTTGATAAGGTGGCCCGGTCTGATGAATCACGTTTTCTTTGACATCATGTGGATGGCAACGAGTTGGAGGTGTTTACTCGGCCTTCAAATTCTCCAGATCTCAATCCAATGGAGCATCTGTGGGATGTGCTGGACAAACAAGTCCGATCCACAGAGGCCCCACCTCGCACCTTACAGGACTTAAAGGGTCTGCTACTGACGGCTTGGTGCCAGATACCACAGCAGACCTTCAGAGGTCTAGTGGAGGCCAGGCCTCCACGGGTCAGGGGGACCTACTGAATATTAGGCAGGTGGTCATCATGTTATGGCTGATCAGTGTATATTATCTGTGTTGTGATTGGTAGATTATCTTTTACAATCTGAAACACAGGAATGTAAGAAACTGTAAGATACTGTAATGTTAGATATGAGTAGTGGAGCCAGAAATGTGAAGTATTGCACAAACTGAAATTTAGACCAGATGATGGCGCTAGAAGACAAGATAAGGGATCACAAATAATGAATGTCTGTACTACATTTCATAATAATCCATCCAATAGTTGCCCAGTGAATGTTTTGTTTTAATGTCAACCTGTTGGTGGCACTAGAGGGAAACGTCAGGGGATCACCAGCGTCAGTAGAATCCATCCTCTGGGGACCATGAATGTCTGTACAACATTTCATGGTGAGAGTTGATGACATATGTTTGAAGGACCAAAGCGGTATCCTTGTGCCAATATGTTTTGCAGTTTAAAAGGGTTAATGTTAAAGCACAATTGAGCATAATTATTTATCAAATAGCTTGTGGAGTATGTGACGACCTACCACTGACATACCTTTTGAATTTTAATTTGGGGGTTATATAATTGTATATTAGCTTATGAAAAGATGTCTTAGTTGTCTTACTGTGCCCGAAAAGTCCTCTCAAACTCTGGAGGTCCAGTGACCGAGGGTGGCAGGACCTTATGGGCCATCCGGGACCAACCAACCCGCCGGGCCAGGTAGCCTGGAAGGAGAGAGTGATGGTGGGTTTGAGTCTACTGTCACTACAGTACAGTTCAGTAAACTTTGACCCAAAACCACTCCCACAGTGATATGGGAGTGTGAGAAAAGTACTTGGTGCATAACCACTACTCCCTCTACTGAACAAGACTGTTTAAGTAGGTATGCTGAATGTTTAGCTCACCCATGTGCAGGGCAGACAGAAGAGATACTGCAGCCAACAGAAAAGGGGAGTCGGTTCCCATCGCTCTGCTGAAAATGTAGCTCTTCACACAGTTCGCCTCGTGTACAAAGTAAACTTTACATAACAAGCAGAAGGTACTTCCTGGGATAAAGCAACTTTAGCACAGCCCACAACAAGTGCTGTCACGCTGTGTTGTTAAAGCCCTGCCCTGCTGCTGAATAGATGAGGGAAGGGAAGGCTGAGCTAAAATGCTTCCATACGAATATCTGCACCTGCTTGGTTCATTGCACAAAGGCTGCTTCTGTTGCTCTCCTTCAACTACAAACGCACCACAACTACCTATTATAATCAATCCTTCTTACTGCACATCCACCTCCTGCATTGTTACTGAATCTTCAAGAGATATTGTAAAATTACAAGTGCACACATACGCTTTGTGCGCACCATGAAAAAAAAATCAACTCTAGGTGTTATCAACATAATAACCTAGTCCAGCTGGTGTGTTTTATCTGATGAATTTCAGTCACGTTGACATGTGCTAGATCCATACAAGGAGTAGGTTTGGTTTCAGATGTGGGGGGGGAACAATGCAGTAAAAACAAACAAACAACAACAACACATTTGAATCAATCGAGCAAATAACTTAAAACATTGGCGCTAAAATGAGTTACTGTGTCTTCCATAATAATGGTCGTTATAAGAAAAATGAAATGGTATGTAGACCTCTGCATTGTATCCCTACCTAAAATCATTTTTAGTTTCCTTTATAGATACCTGACACTTTATAACAGATACATGTACTGTACTTGCACATTTACTACAAAGAGAACTGGGCTTTACTATCTTATTTTTAACTGATGTTCAGTTAGCATCTTTCTAGGAGAATATTAACAGTATATTAAAATATAAATTGAACAGGTTTTTTTGTGATTTGTGACACCTGCATACAGCCCCAACAACCTCCAGCAACATAGTGCAGCCTCTATGTAGCCTGAGAAGCACCGTGCTGTTGCTAAACTCTGAGACTGTATCAGCATTTTATCAGCTCACATCTGAACTCTGGTGGCTGCACACTAAGGATTCTGTTCAGAGAGACTTCAGTAAGAAACTATCACCTGTTAAATTACCCCCCTGGACCAGTATCTCTGTGAAAAACTAAAAAAGGAAGGGGCTTTTAAGATGCAAGGCAAAGTGTAAATGTTTCCAGACTCTTTCTCATGTGGCATTTCTCTTTATTTACTTAAGAGTATATAAATTATATATATATTCTGTATATATATATCTTTAAAAGGCTGAGTTAATGGGGCAGTTAAACAGAGTGTTATCCTATCCTTAAGCCTCAACTTTTGTACTCACAGGTTAGCCGTCAGTGGCTCCATCATAATTCATGTAATTCAAAGTTGAACCCTCTGAACTTCATCTTAAAGCTGCATTAATCCATATTTGTATATCAGCAGTATTCCATGGGCCCAGACCAAAACAATCACTGCTGGTACCACCTGAGGTGGCAAAGTCTAGTAATGATTTTTGTAATCCTCCATGTGTTTGGGACACATTATGATATAATAACCTTTGCAGAGTGGCTGCTCAGGTGTAGTTAACATGACTTTTATATCCATACCCTATGACAGGCATAAATAGGCAATATTACTGAAGAACTACCAAGACCAAAGCCAGATAGATCACAAACTGGTTCTTATACATGTGTTTAAATACACAATGAAAATACATGATAATAAGGAATACCAACAGTCCTTGGGCCAGACCAGATATCGGTACCACCCATTTGAAAACCCACTGGCCTAGAAATAAGACAATGTACATCACTTATCCGCAAGGTGAAATTAATAGTCTCATTTTGATTTATAATAAATGAATGAACTAATAATACAATGTGTGTGTATTTCACTGTACAGTGAAAACCTCCAGGATCAGTTAACGACGTGCCTGCAGCCTGCAGCCTGCATCCTGCCGTGTCCACATGACGCCCCATGCAGGCTGACAGGCAGACAGGCAGGGGTCCCGGCTGTGGCGCGGTCAGCGGACACACAGCGGACACACAGCAGCCTCCTGCAGCCTCCTGCAGCATGGACAGCGATGAGGACAATATAGAAGAGGTCGTGGAAGGTACCGAACATATTCCTTTTATTTACTTCCCCTGTAACCACAGACAAATGGCGGCTATGGACGACATTTCTCGGTTACTTTGAGATTCCGAGTTTTCCGTGAATCTCCATGACTCAGCGTCGCTGGGCCCGCTAGGTAGCTCAGAGCCGCGGACTTTATTTATGAAGGATATCCGCCTGACAGGCGAGTCAGGGCGGTCCGGCTGACACCAGCGTCCCGCTGCTGGAACGATTTGATCAGACAGGAAACGTAAAATAACACCAAAGGTTCTATTTGAGTTTTTCACAGCCTGCTACACGTGTGCTCGGTTTATGAGCACTAGTAACACTGAACAGGTGTTCTCTGTATCTGTCAACAGTACTGGGAGCCGTTAGTATCCGTTAGTAGCGGTGAGCCTTTAGTAGCCGTTAGTAGCGGTGAGCCGTTAGTATCCGTTAGTAGCGGTGAGCCGTTAGTATCCGTTTGTAGCGGTGAGCCTTTAGTAGCCGTTAGTAGCGGTGAGCCGTTAGTATCCGTTAGTAGAGGTGAGCCTTTAGTAGCCGTTAGTAGCGGTGAGCCGTTAGTATCCGTTAGTAGCGGTGAGCCTTTAGTAGCCGTTAGTAGCGGTGAGCCGTTAGTAGCCGTTGGTAGTGGTGAGCCGTTAGTAGCCGTTGGTAGCGGTGAGCCGTTAGTAGCGGTGAGCCATTAGTATCCGTTAGTAGCGGTGAGCCTTTAGTAGCCGTTAGTAGCGGTGAGCCTTTAGTAGCCGTTAGTAGCGGTGAGCCATTAGTATCCGTTAGTAGCGGTGAGCCTTTAGTAGCCGTTAGTAGCGGTGAGCCGTTAGTATCCGTTAGTAGCGGTGAGCCTTTAGTAGCCGTTAGTAGCGGTGAGCCGTTAGTATCCGTTAGTAG
>CAKAKR010060934.1:102712-138729 GCA_916700685.1 Adelosebastes latens | reverse complement strand
GTATCATAACAACGGCTTGTATATCCGCCGTCCTCGGTCTTTCGGCTTCCCTTTTTGAATGACAAATACAGACTACCGTGATCTGCTTGAAGAGTTATTTCATCTAACACAGGTGCAGAGCGTATGGGGTAGTCGGCTGTATTCCTGTTGCCTGTGCTGGTGCTTTTCAATGGTTGTTTACGCTGCTTTTGCTTCACATTCATCTTCAGAATCCCAAGCACCATCTCAAGCCCCATTCAAGTCCTACTCAAGTGGACTATTATGAGATCAATCATTCAAGGACTGAGAGAGCGATTCAACAATGCTGTACACTGAAGGACACAGCTTACCCACAATGTGATCTTTCTTTTACACGAAGCGAGATGAAAGATCAAGAAGTGATGACATGTTTAGATGTTTTAGACGTATTTATGAAAGCAACCCACCTGCATGCACCTTTACGTCACAGTTTCTGAGTAATTCTAATCATCATCATTCATTATTGTCAATTACAGGTCTGCTTACAGTGTGTTCCTCTTGGTCATTTACCCCCTCGCTCTACAAGTGGGCAATCACGTAATGTATGCTGCTACATCTTACTATGTGCTGAGCCAGTATGGAAGACGATGGAGGAGTAGGAGGATGATGTTGTACCACTCTGTCCAGCAAACATGAGGCATTGTGTTAACATAAAAACTCAGCCCTTAATTAACTAAATGATCACATATAGTAAGTTCCTTTGCTGTTAAACTTTTTTGATCAGAGGCAATATACATCTCTTATGTCACAGAGTTTTCATATTATTTCACAAGGCCTGGAATCTATCAGTTGGGCCAAAAACATTAAGCTGCTTATCAATTAAAAGACTCATTCCTCTGAACTGGAAAGAGCGTAATTCAGCCAGTCAGAGCTGAACATTGAGCGGGCAGCTTATTTCCTAAGATATATTCACAGAAACCATGATGAGCATTGGCATATAATAAATAGATTCCTTTTTTTGCATTTATCATCAGACTTTCCTTTGGAGTTGGGATGATAGGGACAATTCATTGAATGGTCAACCAGTGGAGAATTGATTGAGGACATATTGAATAATGGATTAATCACTTAGATGTTTTTACTGTGAAGATGCCACACATTTTCTGGTTTCAGCTTTTTAAATGCGTTGCTTTACTGATTTTCTGCATTTTATGTTAATGTGAATTGAGTAGCTTCAGGTTTCTGAACCGGTAGACAGACAAAGAGGCAGTTCAGGGACATATTTTCTAACTTCTCGCCAAAGAATGTGAAGTGTGAAAAAAAAGATTCACATAGGAATTGCCATTCTTATCTTCTACTCTACTGAATCGATTCACAAATGGCAAAAATCTATTTTTGTTATAAAAACCAACCACAAGGGCGCAGTGCAGAACCCCGACAGTGCACACACGCTGAAGTTATATTGACTTGTAGTCCATCTTCAAAGAAAACAAGCGTTTGATTTTATAACTTAATAATTAGCTTTTCAAGACTAAGGTGAAGTATTTTGTGAATACTTTCACCCAGAGACTTATGTTACCAGAGAAGAGAACTGAACTTGAGCACTAGCAAACAAGCCGCCTCTGCATGCTTCCAAATGAGTGCAGTTAACTTTTCAAAATCAAAAGGCTGCGTCCTCACACATATTCAATCGAGAATTGGTTTTGAATCAGAATCGATTCTGAATCGTATCATGGCACCAAGAATCAGAAATCCAATCGTGGGATTCCCAAAGATTCCCACCCCTTGAAGTTGTATTTAATAAACAGTATGTGCATAATTATGGAAAATGAGAACCGGCAAGTGTCAGATGGTACTGGAGAAATGACTCGTTGTTATGTTTAGGGTGAATTAATTATCACTAAGCCTCGCAGCTATACCAGCTACTAACAGGCCATAACATATACTGATTTCCAGTGGTTGCAGATGCCATCCAGAATCATAGTAATGATGATGCTTTCTCAGGGCTGTACAGTGCAACATATATGTTGCTCGTGCTACAAAATAATCAGCCTGTGCGATGAATGAAATGATCGCAGTAGAACCCGTGCGATGCGTGTGTGTGAGGCAGAGACGCTTGTTTGTTTGATGTGAGGGTGTTTGTGCTTGTTTGTGTGTGAAGCGCATCGCTATTCTACTGGGTGGTTGTAGTCTATTGAGCGATTAAAATGCATGTCCCCGGCTGCATAGAGTCCATACATCTGTGCTGCCGCAGCAAAAATAAAAAAAAACTACTACACACTTGTGGTTAAACCATATACAGTCAATGGGTTCAACACTCTTGTGCATGCAGCTGAGAGCAACAACTGTGTGCGTGTGTGTAGTGTAGTCCTGCTTCCCATCTCGATCACTGGCCAGGAGCTGCACATGTGGTTGCTCAGATGTGCAACATGCTACTAAAAACAAAACAAAACATGTCGGCGGTGGTGTGTGAAACTTAAAGTGTGGGAGACAGATAATCGGAATCGGTACAATCTGTAAACTTGTGCTTCAATTTTGTGGACTGTCCAACAAAACTTTCAACCTCTGTAGCAGCAGTGCTGTGTGCAAAAAGGTAACATACAGCCCTGTTACTGTTTATCCTGAGCATTTAGTAGTACCTCTTTCTGTGGATAATCTCCTACACCTCTGCCGTCTTTCCTCCCGTCTCTGCTGCCTCCAGTGTGTGATCAGTCTGCTGCACAGTGAAGAGCTCTCTCTCTGACCTACATACATATACACAGTGCATACAACGGTCAAACAATAGGCTGTGGAAGAACATCCTCTGACTGGAGTTCTCCTTCTCTTTGGTCAAAACAAACACAATGATAGCGTGAACTTCAAACCTTCAGGACATAACAAAGTCAGTAAGAATATGTTGAAAATACTGCATAGTAGTGGTGTGCTCTTAATGCCACTGTTTTAATCATTCATCAGTACATTATTCATCCACATCAATAAGACAACTTCATGAAGTCGTTAGTTTGATTAATTAATTAAGTGATTGGTGGCAGTAGGGCTTTAATTGATTTGGCTAAAAGTCAATTTTGATAATGAAAAAGGGAGCAAAATTGTATACATACCATTGATAATAGCTTTTAAAAATTGAATACAGCATTTACAGTATACGGTAAATATCTATACAGTATTTAAACATGGACTCTCTTTCAGTTGAGATCTAGGCGTAAGTAAACTGTTGAACTTTATGAGCACAACAGCAACTGAGAGACATCTGTTGGCTGCCCAGAGGGGCGAATAGCCAAGTTGTACCCGAGTGAGAAGAAAAACAAGCTGCTGAGACATGACAGTTAGCAGCACTTTATTTATCAGAAGAAACGCGGTATCCAGCAAATTGCTCTGAATGTCATCAGCTGAAAAACAAGCTATCCAGACATCAGCAATGCAGGGCATGAGCTGAAACTGCTGAATTTCTTAAATGTTATTCGATAATCAGCAATTTGTTCTAAAGGGTACAGTTCTCTGTATTTAGGAGCACCGGTGCAGCACTACAATCACTGTGTGTCTGCGGAGTTTGGGCTCTGTAATCTCATCATCAGTGTCTGATTGGAGACGTGGGGCAACATTTGGGCTTGACACAGTTGTACAAGGGCATAATTTACAGGGGGGGGGCACAGGGGACATGTCCCCCTGACTTTTTCAGTAGGCAGTATTGGACCCCTCCACTTTTTACAGTCAACGTTATAGTAAAAAGAAACAGGACAAACTGCACGCACTCGGACCAGGACTGTCCCGAATACCATTATTTGGGCTTCAAAGCTTCGGTGAGAAATATACAAAGGTATTCAAAGCTTCGGGACAGCGCCGATGCCGATATCCGTTTGAGAGTAACTAATAATAATTAATGTTAGGGATGCACCGATACCGATACCAGTATCGGGTATCGGGTATCGGGTCCGATACTGTGCTCATGTACTTGTACTCGTACTCGCAAAACGGCTCCGATACCACTTTACAGCAGCGTGACGTTAACCTCTCGTCACCATCTTTCGGGTCCTCACGCTCCACCTCCCCGACTGTGCGGGCGAGACGGGCCGGTGGTGCGCCCGACCCCGCGGGGCCGGGATCCCACCTCAGCCGGCGCACGCCCTCACTTTGCTTGCACCCTCTGACTCGCGCGTGTGTTAGACTCCTTGGTCTGTGTTTCAAGACGGGTCGGGTGGGTTGCCGACATCGCCACAGACCTCTGGCGCCTTTAACATGGGCTGCGGCACGATGCGGTTCGACAGTCGCACCGGGAGCAGGGAGCCCCGTCACGGTGCGGCGAGGTCCGGGCGGGGAGCGCTATAAAGCTGCGGCCGTGAGCCACCTTCGCCCGAGCCTTTCCAAGCCGACCTAGAGCCGTTTGCGGCACACCGCCTCCCCAGCCTGCCGTGTGTTGCTCACACCCTCCAGCTGGCTGTTAACGAGGGTCTTTTGGCACAGAGAAGTACTCGTATCGGTACTCGGTATCGGCTAGTACCCAAATGTAAGTCCTTGTACTCGTACTCGGTCTGAAAAAAGTGGTATCGGGGCATCCCTAATTAATGTTGAATATAAATAATGAAGAATGTTGTTCCTTATTTCATTGGCTATTTTGGGATTTATACTTTATTATTACATACTTATTTAAAAACAAAACAAAAAAGGAAGCATTCAAATACAGATTTGGAGGTCGATTACCATGGTAATGGTCGAAGCTTCGAAGCATTCGGCTCAGCCCTAACTAGGACCATGCTCGCTCCCAACTCTCTCTCCTCTCCTCTCCTGCTGTCATTCAAACCGAATCAAACAGCCAATAAATTCTTTATGTTAAAGTTTCACACAGAATTTGCTATTATTACCAGTAATCTAATTACTGTTTTAGAGTATCTCAGGAACTCTCTAGAAACTCGCTTTTAATGGCCGCTGCTTGGTCACTGGTGTAGCTTTCTCTAGCTGATGTATTCTTCTTCTTCTTCTTCTGCTTCTTTTTCTTCTTCTTCTTCTGTGTTTATTGGCAGTTGGCAAACCAGCTTAGAGGTGCATTACCGCCACCAACTGGACTACAGTGTGGAAGAAGAGATTAATGCAGGAAAATAAATATATAAATACACAAAAAAAATTATGAATTTCTCTAAATCAGTTTCTTTTAAAAACGTAATAATATCACAGTATATCTTGCGTTCTGTTTTCACCCAGAATCCTGACAATGATACTGTTCCTCTCTCCCTATTATTGCCTGAAGAAGGTGATTTCTCTTGATATTGTATTTCCCAAAAGCTGAAGGCTGAAGCCTACTCAGGGCAAGATTTATCCCATGATGCATTGGGTTGAGTTTGTCGACTAATTTTTATTAAAAACTAGGCATGTGTAAGTAGTGCAGTGCTGATGTCAGAGGCCACGCACAATGGAATAGCGACCGAAATAATGGCTACGTTCCAAATCGCATACTTTTTCTTTATACTTTTAGCAGCTGCCCCTACAAAGTAGGTACTGTACACACTACTTCGTCATAACATTGGGCCTTGAACTTTGGCCCTCTTGCTCATATATCCACTGCACAGAGGATTGTGGGTGAGAATAACCAGAAAAGCATGCTGGCTTGCATACTGCAAAATGAGACCGGATGTAGTAAGACACCCTGGTATTTTTGGCATACTGCATTTCACATTCTATGTATTATTGGGACATACTAAATCTTTTTCTGGCATACTAAATAGTGTGGTAGTACGGGTATTGGAACGCACAGAATGAGTACAATATCTAGAGTATGATAAATAATGTGTAGATTATCTTTTGCACACTTGGATAGTTATTGTAAGGTGTAAATTCAGGGCGTACTGAGCGATTCATGGATACATATGGTTGTTATTCCATTTTTACACATTTTATTTGGCTTCTGTAATGTAATGTAGTCTTATTTTTATTTCTTATACTTCTTATCTTATAAGTTGTTTTTATAATAAATATATTCATTCAGTGTCATTCTGTTCCTTTAATTCTACTGTGGCCTCTACACAAGTGGCTTTGTGGCACTCCGGTTAAAAACCGACTTATGTTTTAGTACTAAATCTATTGAGGAATAAAGCATCAAAATGGTGATGATGACTTCCAAGCTCTAATTTTAGGTTTGACTTACTTACAACAAAACAGGGCAGCATTTACAACCTCAGATCACACAGTTCTGCTCTATTTAGAAATTTACTAAATTAACATTTAGTGAAATACAATAAGACGTATAAGGATTAAGCGTGCACTGCAATGTCTGATAAGGGCATTCTCTAAATTAAAACGAGCAAACACAATTACATTTAATTTGAGGCTCATTTTCATGAAAGGATGAATCCAGCTTCTCTCAACTATAGAGAGTTGTCATGGTTTTCATGTTGACGCAGTGTGACGCAGTGAGTGCGCCCTCTATTGTGGGGTCAACGTTTGACATTGTTCAATGTGTTCATCTGACGAGTCAACAGAACTGTAGTAAATACTGTCAATGAAATCAGTACTAATGAGCTACAATTAACAAGGCTGGAGTAAACAGACATTACAAGAAATAACAAAAGTTCAGTTACAGCTGTGAGATGAAGCTGCATCACTGCACTCAAAGCAGACCTGACTATGAGCCTTTTGCTTTCTAGCTCTTATTGTAGGATTTCATCCATTTCTGTTGTGTTACAGCCGGGCTGCTGGTCCTGTCACACTGTTTACTAGCTCATTTCTCACATTCAATTTGGTAAAGTCTGATAGCAAACCACATCAATGAAACATTGGTAATCATGGTGACTGAGGAGGACAGAACACTCGGAACACTCAATATATTGAGTCTTAAAGGTACAACTTGTCAAGACAGTGTCAGCCGTAACATTAGTATTTTAATAATGCAAGACATGTACAATACAGTATAGGGTGAATCTCTCCCTGAGCACTGGGAGCTCTCGCCTTATTTCATGCAGTCTGGCATGTTGCATACTGTATAGTATCTCACGTCTGCTGTGTAAAGTAACAACAATATTAAAAACATCAAGAACATATTGTCATGAAACGACAAAGGAAAATGTAGAAGCGAAGACGCAAGGATCATGTTTAATGAATTATCTAACCCCCTCATGTTTAGTTTTTCTGCATACAGTCGTATTTGCAAAGCCGGCTGACATGTATGCCTGTAATCATCTTGAACTGTGAAATAGAGGGGGAGGATATGCAGTGTATTACGTGACAATTAGGTTAGGGAGTCCATAAAGAATGCAGTTGAAGGCTGATGGTGCGAGAGTCGTTTTGTGGTGAACGTCATCTTCCTTTGAGTCGGCGAGGAGCACTTGATCTGCAAAGAGAAAGCCAGAGAGGGTTATACTGAAATACAGCTTAGTTTGGATTCATAATTTGAATGATTCTGCTCGAAATGTATTATTTCTCTTTGCAAAGAAACCAAAGCCTTACACACAGAGAACGAGAAATGTGTGTGTGTCTGTGATCGTTGCTATAACTATGATAAGTAATGCACTGTAATTCATATCCCGAGAAAACAATTTTGTATGAAATCCACATAATTGTGAACCAGGAAGTATAAAGAGAGATGAACGCTAAGTAGGGAGGAGGTCGGGATGAGTGGGTGGTAAAAACACCCGACTTTCGCCCCCGTGTGAAACCAGAAGTCAACGTTGATTTATTTGTCACATAACTCCTGCGACTTCTGCATTTATTTTAACCCAAACCATGATGTTTTCTTAAACCTAACTAAGTAGTTTTGTTGTCTAAACCTAACCAAGTTTTTTCTCGTGAATACGGAAGTTTATTTTGAAAAGACTGGAGCGGCAATTAACACGTGCGTCACATGTTGCTGGACTTTCGTAGGAAAACGCACAAAAATTTAGGAATAACTTTTCGCAAGATATCATATGAACCGCTGTATGAGGATATGTTGCAGTGACGCAATCATTAAAAAAAAAGAAAAGACACATGGACTTGATTGTATTTACAGTAAATATGAGACTAAATGAGGAAGTGAGTACAGTACCAGATGATCCAGTAGCCTTGTGATGTGGTATCTCTGAGCTGTCCCCTCTCCTCAGGGTGTGGATGGTCTGGCCAGAGGTCTGTCTGACCCTCAGTAGATCTGCAACACACGGTTACACACAGATTCTATTAGCTAATAATTCCCACAGGCATAAGGTAAATGCTTAAAGAGGTTAAATTACAATGTGTTAGGTTGATAACCTACTGTCTACTACATTGACCAGAGTGCATGTGTTCTGTTGAAGGCTGCTGTGCCACTGGTTGAGGACAATACAGCCGACACCACCCAAACTCAACAGCAGAGCCGTCTCCAAGGGTTTCTCCAGGTCTAACTGTTCTGCACTGGAGACAAATAGTGGGATTATGAGAGACAGCTTCTAGAAACTACAACCAAACAAAAAGCTGAAATCCAGTCGAAGGCAAAAGACAAAAACATCAATAGTCACTACTGTTAATGAATCCACTTAAACACATCAGGAAGGTAAAAAGGACGACAAGAAAGGTAAGTGCAATTGAATCTGACAAACTGAGTTTGAGCTTCATTCGATAAAGCTATTTTGTTACCTCTTGTGCATGTCAAGGTTTGACTGGCGGAGAACACTGGCGCCGTTCTGAACCAGGTCAAAGAGAAGAGCCATGCGACACTCTGAGGAGAGCAAACAACATTATCATTATCTGGCAACATAAAAGACAAACACACCTTTGCCTAAAAAACGATGAAAAGCATTGAGAATTCTACATGTGTACTGTCTGGACAGGTGTAACTATACGTTTAACATGATATGCTGAACACACTGTGATTTGACACAAACAAAAACTGTCATCAAGCAAACACACAGGGGCACAAATACAGATGCTACACAAGTTTATGTTTAAGTAAATAGTTTCGGCGTATAATTTTCTCCCGTCTTCTGTTGTTTTTCCTCTCTGTGTTGTAAAGAGCTATGGATCAATTGTGTAAATAAAGTTGTGAATATGTATATGAGGGTATGAAGTTAAATGATTTAACTTATCATGAATAACAGTGGGAGCATTTAGTATTGTCTGCTACTTCTGCTTCTGTACATTTTCCATCATTTCCTGTAATCACTTTGAGACGGAAGAAAGAGGCGCTACACTTTCTCTGCAGAAACACATATACGGTATGTAACTGTATTTATGAAGGAAAAACATGATATTTTAGCCATGGGCCTTCATCAGAAGCTCAGTGTACTTTAAACAAGGAGAAGAGACAAACAGATGAAAAAACACTTATATAGAATATTAAGGCAATCAGTCAGGCCACAGAGCCAAAGAGGCTTTTAGCACCACTCTCCAGCACAGAAACACTGTTTCTTCAACACAGTCCATCTATTTATTAGAACACAAATCAGGCTATTACTGTACGAGCACTTGGTCTAGACCTATAGGTGTGATAGAACTGATGCGGGTGTCAGACACCAGGTGTGTGTCAGCGAGGTCGTCTTAAAGGATAGGCAGTGCCTTGCAGCTATTCTGGCTGACTTCCTATACAATGACAATCATGTCTGTGTCTGTAGCAAGACACTCAGCTGCCTGGGGCCAGAACAGAAGAACAGAAGTCCACTCTAATGTGAGTCTCAGTCGTCATGTTAAGAAGTAATATCATTACTCAAACAAGATAAAGATGATAAACAGATAAGATACGAGTGCAGATGGTGCCGCGTGTTCTGCATGACACCTTTTCTGTTTCTGAGAAACCCAAATCTGCCATCAGCTCATCATATCCTGATGGCCAATTAAGTAAGAGCGCTCCGGTTTGTTGTGAAGTAACAGCTGGAATTCAGACCATGGTGTCAGTCACACTATAGTTAGCAGCAGTAACGCCAGGCTAGCGGGAGGCACATATGTCTGGCCTGGGGCCATGTGGAAGGCCAACCTGACTCTCTGTCAATCACAACAAGTCCACCCAAAGTCCACCCGTTCTTTGAGAAAGAAAGAAGCCGTGAAGATGAAGCCATGTTGGGTTAGGGTTAGGTACTGAGGGAGGGAAAAGGCGTCTTTTAAAAATGAAGAAGAGGGAGACGGGTTTGGAGTCTTCTTGTTCCTCTGTCTGTAAATAAATTACAACGGCCAGGGGTTCTTCAAAGACTACTAAGAGAAAAAAAAAAATCAAAAGGTTTGAGATTTATTTTTCTCGAGTCATTAATCAACTTTAGGTTGAAATGATTCAGCAAATATCTATCTTAAAATACTTAATACAGATGTGTATCTTCATCAAATGTTCAGAATAAAAGGAATCTAAAGATTTTAAGATGGCTGCTCTTTAAATCTGGAATAAATGAGAATCCTAGAGTTTTTTTGGTAGGACTGAATGACTGAAGTTAATACAGTATTCCTGAGCAATCCTCACGATCTAAATGATTTTTTACAGGCACCGAGAGAAGTAGGTTCTAGCAGGGATCTGATAGTAAAACCTCATTGATTTCTCACAGAACAGGCATATTTCTAAATATATACCCACACAGGGAATGAAAGATTGATGGGCTTGAAGAAGATTAAGCCTCCTGCTCCATTTACTGCTTACTTAATCCACAAACAGCTCTGCTCCAAATGTCATTCAGTCATTACACTATTTTGCCACCTCTTTTTCTTCCTAATTTACCATTTGAAATGCTTTAGAAAACTGTGTGATTTCGTAAAATCGGGTACATTACTAGGACACCAGATGCTTAAGACATTTGATGTCATAGAACTGGAACTCTCATCATTTTGTGTTTTATATGACATACTGACATTTATCTTGATCGTTTTTCTTTGTTTGAGAGGGCCTATATGCAGTGATAGTGGCAACAGGGTCAAGGAAGTAAACCTGATCAACACCAGTGAAAAAACACTGGCACATCTTAAAGTCTTACCCTGAACTTTCTTCTATTTCTGGAGATCCACCTCTATTTTTTAAATAAAATAAAAAAGGAAAAACACAAGGGATCACTTGGGTCTGTGCCAGTGTTGACTACAAGAAGAAATCCAGTCAAGGACTACAGACATGCTTGAACCCTCTTCTCCAGGGCAACTACTGCTACGGCAGTTGCGCACAGTGCAACAACACAATGAAGACTAATATTTCATCCATCCCAACACAGGCAAAACATTCTCCATCAACAGCGTCATCACTTGTGCATCCATACACGTCATCTATATGATACTGTGGAGGCAATTTCTGTAAAGAAGGACTCGAAAATCAAGAGAAAGTCTTTTAAAGGTTTAATAAACACTTGCAAGTGGGCAAACAACCATCAACATAAATGTTCAAGGCTGAGAGCGCAGAGGCTCTCTGTTTCGAGACATTTATACTCTTGCGTGCAGCTCACAGTCATATATCTCACATTGTCTGTCTGACTGACACTTCTGTCCTTTTTAGGGTTACTTATCCTCAAATAGGCTCTACAAGTTGTTGAGTATTGTTATTTAACATATCTATACATTGATGAAGTGTTTGCCTACTGGCATTTTTTGAGGCCTGGCTGTATTTATTATAGAGATTTCTATCTATTTATTGATGCCGTTTTTTTTCATTTGCCATGTACATGTATGCCTACAGATAATCTATAAATGTATGAATGCATTTTAGCCTTCGGGGCTTTAAGCATTCATTTAATGTAAGTGTTTAGATTATTGATTGTTAGAGTGTGTTCTAGCTCCATATAGTGTATGATATTGATGATTAACATAGAGTAGATTGACATTTGGATTGCCGTCCGATTGCATGTGAGGTATGAAATGTTTGATTGGTTGTATGCTTGCAGCCATTCCCTATTTAAGATGGCTTCTCATTGTTACAAATAATTTGCCTGATCTAGCACCGCAACGTCGCAAATAAATGTGTCACTGCAAGTCAGACATTGGAAGGGATTTTGCTGTTTTTTTTACTGACAACACAAATTGACATTTTACTTTATTATTACAGATCCTTATGATAATATGGTGATTCTGGGCCAAAATCACAAGTATTTCCTTACTGCTAAATCCGATAGAAAAGTATAATTTGAGTAGGTCATCCACTGCCGGCATAATACACGACAAACGGCAGCGTCGGTGGTGTGATGAAGTTGATCCAACCTTGCAAAGTAAAGCGATGTGGTTCTTTGACAAAAAAAATGCACAATTTTTCAGAGTTTTTTCTCACAAATGTATGACTTTATAATCTCAGAGAATATTTGTTTTTTTCTCGGAATATTACCCTCCCTCCCCTGGCTCCGTAGTTTGCTTTTTTTATACATACAATGGCCCTAATACGCCGTCGTACATATGATATGTTCAGCATACTGCTCATGTTTTATGCTGACAACTAACATTTCAAAAAAAACATACATTCATTATTATAAAATGCTGTATGGTTGTACAGTACCAGACAGATTGAGGGCTGCCAGTTTGGCAGGTGGGATGTTTGCCATGAAGCGCTCCATCCCCAGGTAGATGAAGGCACTGCATCTGCATCTGCACAGCAGCTGCTCCACCTCGGACAGACTGGATACATATTGGAGAAGGGTTAGCGGTGTAGAAATGATTAGGTGTGTTGCAATGTAAAAAACACAGATGGCTCTCATTATGCTCAGTGCAAAGACCACACAATGACATACTGCATTGCATTCTAACCTGGGCGTTTCTTTGCAGCCCATGAAGCCCTCCCACATATGGGTGAAATGCTGGCTGTGGGTTTCCAAAACCTCCTTCATCCTTGTGCTCAGACTGGTCCCATCTGTGCCAGATAAACAACAACATACAATTATTATGAAACGTTCTACTTGCTAAAGTGGTGACACTAACTGGGAGCTGAAATGTGACTCACACAAGGCCACCAAAGTAGAATACAAATAAGTAGAATACTACATTGTAAAAGAGAGACGGATGCTTTGAGAGGCCACGGGCTGAGAAGAGGACATACAGTGCGAGCTGTGGCAAAGCCCGGCTGCGATACAGTATGAAGAGAACATTAATCACCCCAGAACTTGGCTTCTCCCAGCATTCCTATACTTACATACTCCAAAACACACCATCCATAAAAGAAAGGCAGCTAGAGCTATACAGTACTGCAATCGATCATTAACAACAAGCATTTTTTGTGCCATAGTACAGTACACTTCCACTCCTAGTGATATTTCCAAAATACATCAATATACTAGTTTATTAATCCTGTAAATATGTAATGTAAGGTATGTAATGTAATTAGGGTTGTTAATCGATTAAAATATTTAATAACGATCAATCAGTATTATTTAAAAATGAATCGCACATTTGCTATCTGTTCCAATGTACCTTAAAGTGAGATTTGTCTTATGTCTTAAGTATTTAATACTCTCATCAACATGGGAGTGGGCAAATATGCTTGCTTTATGCAAAAGTATGTATATATTTATTACTTGAAATCAATTAACAACACAAAACAATGACAATTTTGTCCAGAAACCCCCTCAGGTACTGCATTTAGTATAAAAATATGCTCAAATCATAACATGGCAAACTCAAGCCCAACAGGCAACAATAGCTGTCAGTGTGCTGAATTGACTATATCTTGCCCCAAACTGCATGTGATTATCATAAAGTGGGCATGTCTGTAAAGGGGAGACTCGTGGGTACCCATAGAACCCATCTTCATTCACATATCTTGAGGTCAGAGGTGAAGGGACCCCTTTGAAAATGGCCATGGCAGTTTTTCCTCGCCAAAATTTAGCATAAGTTTGGAGCATTAATTAACCTCCTTTACGACAAGCTATGTGTACATGTTGGTACCGATGAATTCTTTAGGTTTTTCTAGTTTCAAATGATACCAGTATCTTCACTCTAGTCTTAAAAGTGAGCCCGCTACAACCGCCGAAATATCGAACAGTGGCTGGGTCCGACGGCAGACCGTCAGATTTTTAAGAGGTTAATTAAAAAACTACTAGTTGTGTTAATGTGTTAATATTGTGTTAACTTTGACAGCCCTTAATGTAATATCTCCAAAGAAATTAAGTGAATCCTCTACATTTACTTACCAAAGTTGCCTTCATTGTGAGGGTCAACAATATCTGTGGGGGTATGTTAAGAATAATAATCTATGAAAAAGATTTCTATAACTATATGTCACGAACACAAGTAAAACAGACAGTTTAACAAACAGAAATAGGTGTCATTTTCAACAACAAAAAAAGATACATTTCATGTTACGTGTTTCCACTGGGAAGGTGTTAGAAGGCAACACAGGATTCACAGGCATCTGGGAAAACAAATTAAAGTTATTACAGCTTAAAACAAAGATAGTGAAAAACATAAAATGTATACAGTATATACATGCAAATATTGTCTCTATGACATGTACATCTGCAAATACCAGTTACAAGACAGAATATGAAAGTGGGTTTTAAGACAGAGGAGACAGAGCAAGAAATTGAAGTAAAAAGGACGGGGTTGGTGGAAAAAATAGAAGTGGTGCATGACAGAGGATAAATGCTCAGAAGCTAGAAATAGGATCTCTATGAAAACACATTATGTAATTGATTGAAAACCCACACTTAAAAGGGAGGCGAGAGGAACTTAAATAATTGCCAGTGCTGACAGCAGGTAAAAGTAATATTGCTGTCTGCATCTGGCAGACCCAGATTAATTTACTGAACTCACCACTTTGATGGCTTGGCTTTGATCTGCCTTCCCCTTAGTTCCCTTGCCACCTTTGGTCTCCTTTTTGTTGTCACTTTCAACTGCCAGACAGGAAGCAGAATTAATACATACACTTGTCTGCGGGGTAGATTACACAGCATTTGGACTGGGAATAGAAAAAAAAAAAAAAGTTTCTCAGTATCTGCAAAGTCAATGACATTTATCGGTGACTGAAGGACAGTTCTAAAAGTTTCCTCATGGCTCTTATCAAACAAACAAATAAATAAATGGGTTTAGTCAACACTAATCGCAGACACACTGACGAAGTCATCTTCAAGTTCACCATTAGGATTTTTTTATTGTTATTTTAAGCCATGCCAGCAGTGGGGCTGTAGGACAGAAGTCCATCTGTTGGTCCATCAGTCCAAAACTTTGGTCAAACATGAAATCTCACCGCAACTTGTCAATGCCCATCTTCCGTTGCAGGATATAAAAAAAACATCTCCACAACCCATGCCAGCACATATGTAACAAAAAAACTAAGCAATTGTACTGTACCACTCCAACACTTTTTAGGTGTTCATTTGAGATTAACTCAAAATATTGAGTGTGAATTAGGGTTGTCCCGAATACCATTTTTTGGGCTTTGAAGCTTTGGTGAGAGATATTCGAAGCTCCGCGGTGCAGCGTTGCGCGGCAGGCTGACATGTTCTTCTTTTTGTCTGTCTCCATCTCCCCCGTTTCAGTGCCCGGGACAGTGCCAAACAGCGATATCCATCTGAGAATAACTAATAATAATTAACGATGAATATGAATAATTTTGTGGGATTATTCCTTATTTCATGGGCTATTTTGGGATTTATAGATTATTATTACATACTTATATATACAAACATTTAAAAAACGAAGAATTCGAATAGTGATTTGGAGGTTGAATACCATGGCAACAGTTGAAGCTTTGAAACTTTGAAGCATTCGGGTCAGCCCTTTCAGCCCTTATGTGAATGCACTCATTATAACTTGCTTTGGACAAAAATATCTGCCAGGATGAATCATAATGGATGCTGATCACTTGAGTTTTTATTGATCCAGCAACAGATCCAAACTTCTACTCGTCCCACATTTTATTTCATGAATAGTTACTTCAAAAACGAATGACTGAATTCCTACAAAATATGCTCTTGAAATTCATTGCGATGGCCCTTAGGGAGTCTAAACAAGTTGGGTTTACCTTGAAAATATAATCATATCTGACCAAAGTGACCCCCTTTAGCCTAGTATTAAGTGATAGAAAAGAGTCAATCATAGAATCCGGAGGTCTGTTAGGAAATTGGAGGAATTGATTGAGCACAAAGTAAGTATTTTAGAAGGTTAAATTCTTGCTTAAAGGAAAAAACACCGTTAACGTAAAGGTCAATAATAGTCAGTAGACCTTTGTTTGAACAGGTCTGGAAAACTGGATCCAAGCAGGATGGTAGGAATATGTGGTTGCGAAAGACTGGAGCTAGGCCTGAACCTAAACGGAAGTGTTGGTTACAATTGGGTTCCAAGCAGCTTGTTTAATTGAGAAAGGTAACTGGGAACAAACCACCGACCAAAGAGAGAGACACTTTCTATCTGGGCCCGCTGGGGTTTTTCGCCCAGTGTCTTATTCGTGTTCCAAAAAAGAAGTTTGTTGATGTTACAGGCCCAAAAGTATTGGCGGAAATTTGGGAATGCCAGGCCTCTTTTGGACTTGGGAAGTTGAAGGACTGTTCTCTGATACATGCTCATTTTTTTTACACCATAGGAATGAGTTTATATGAGATTCCTAGGTATCTGAATCCTTCCGTGACCTTTCTAAAAGGAAAGAGTGCCTGGGGAAACCTTTCAGCGAGGGAGTTAAAAGGGAAATATTCACTGGTGTCAACCTTTAACGCCAAGCTAAGGGCAAACTTTTCAGACCTTTCACTCTGCTTTCTGTCTGAACCTTAACCAGGTTTATGGTAGTTTTACGGTGCGTGAAGCCCAAAGTTGTTAAGTCTGCCACATTGAACCACTGTGCTGCAGTAATGTTTGAATACACGTGACAAAGATGTACTTAGGTTTGGTTACTAAATCACTGCAAATATGTAAAACATTTTAAAAGGACCAAAAGGTCCAGCAAAATATCACTTTTTTTCTGGTATCATCGTCAGACATGTATTTGATCCAGCCATTGAAAGATGTATTAGGAAATACATGTTCTTGTAGTTTCCTGCCTGTGGCATATGCAATTGTCAAGTGACACACACACACACATACACACACTAGTTTAACAGTAACCTTTGAACATTCACTCAAGTTATGCAAATGATTTGACCTTTAAAAAGGTAAAGATGTCTGCAGCATCAGATTCAGTGCTCTTTCTACTCCCTTTCCTTTTCTTTTCAAAATATTAATGTGCATAATTCCCCCAGAGGATTGAAGCTTCATTGCCAAAAAAAAAACTGGATTTTGTTCTTGGGATTTTGGACATCCAAAATAAAAAACCTGAGAGACTGGAGAAGGACACAATGTGGTGGATAATACTAATTAAAAATTAGGCTAATCCTTTTTGGTTATTATTGTTTTTTTGTTTTGTTTTTTAACCTGAGTAATACTTTGTAAGCAGTTTGTTTTAAACTGATTTTAAATCAGATTCTGTCCTCTCACATCAAAACGTTCTTTGTTGTGTTTCCTGCTCCAACCAAGCACTGTTCACTGTAGTTCTCAGTAGACTATTATTGCAATATACAGTAACAAAGTGAAGAGAAAATGCTATGAGCTGCCAAATAGTGATACTGTCTTGTCTAGTGAAGTACAGCTTTGCAACTGTTGTGAGTAGTTTATGTGTGACCAAAAATAGACATTGTATTTTAGATTGAGTTTTGTAGATGGATGCTTAGAACAGTCCTCTCTAATGATACTACTGTATTTGTTGCTCATCTGGCCTGTGTTCCAATCACAGTTTTTGGCAATGATAGTGAAACATTTAGGCTGAAATTAAAGTGTGTGAGTGTGGCTGTATAGCAAATCTATTCCTCTTAACAATACAATGGTGAACAATGTGGCTATTCTGATTAGTGTGAGACTATAATAATTTAAACTAAACAACAGTCGATGGCTGTTGGACTAAACAGATCCTTTACTTCACTTTGAACTTTTTCCCTATAAGCAAGTAGTGTCAATTTTGGTTAAGGTTCTTTCTTTGAGTTACATGTCAGCTGAGTATGTTTTATGGAAAGTTAGCAATTTGTTTTTAAAGGATTAAAGGTGCTCAATATGGAATTCAGAGCTTATCTATCTATTGCCTCCACACAGCTCTCAACATGGAGACGGCTGAGCCGGCGGCAAGTACCTAACAGCGCAAACAAGAGCTAAAGTGCTAACAGTGTTAACCTAGGGGGGAACTTGAGGGTGGGTGCTACGCTTCTGCGACGACGCTGTTGGTCAGGATGGTGTTATCAGCGGTAACTACTGTATGAGCGCAGTGCAGAGTGGCAGCCATTAATAATATCCACAGCAGCTGGACTCTCGCGATATCACAAGATCATGTGATCATGTGATGCAATAGCATCAGTTATATGAGAACTGGAGAGTATTTCTTCATTGAAAGAGGAGCAAAGAACGGCACTGAAGGCTTTTTCTCAGTAGAAAAGATGTTTTCGCTCTTCTCCCGACTGGCTTCGGCAAGAGTTTGATTTACAGATGATTCATCCAATCACCTGCCAAGTATTTTTTGAGAGTGCCTGCCCTTTTCCAAACAGTTTCCAATGACGGCGTTTCCGATGGTTCTGTGTAACAAATCATCTGACTTGCATGCACTAAAAAGCATGCACGTCAGGCCCGGCTATGTAAACAAAGCACAGAAAAGCTTGGATCACAACACACACAGAGGGAGAGCGACTTAATTCTCTGCTCAGGTAGACATCAATCCTCTATATCTTTACATTGCAAATAGTTGTTTGCTGCTATATTAATGCTCTGAATTTCGAATTCAGCACTTTTAAGGAGGCAAAACATTAAACGTGGCCTGCAAACCATAAAGTCATTTCTAACATATTGTTTGCTTTTTAATAAAACTTAAACTCTTTCCCAACACGGTCTGCTTATATGGCCGACATGCAGTATATATTACCCCTGAACAATCAAACCTACAGTCCTGACTCTAAATTGCTCTGGCAGGCACAGCGAAATGGCCACATTTAATGGACATCCACTTCAGCAAAGCAGGCCGTGGTGTTCACGGATGTCCGCATGAACTTCTGCATGCCAGCAGGATGTGTAATGACCTTTCTCTCCTGAACAAATTCCAATTCTATGGCTGGCTGCTTGCAGTCTCAATCCAGGCATCAAGATGCTTTCGCAAGTGTAAGCAATATATGATGGGGAATTATGTGAGGCAAACATCCATTTATACTGTACAAAAATAATATTAATTATTAACAGTTTAATAGATAAGACAATTATACTGCATAGTCTTATTTCTCCCTTCGAGAAACCTGTTGTTTCTTACCACATTAAATCAAATTTTTCTTTTTAGTTCTGGCCTATTCATAAGTCTTCTTTCATAATAAATTGTTTCTTTCCCGCTCTTTGTTGTGGTCCACGTTTCCTACTACTTTAGCAGAAACCTGAACTTGAAGAACTTGTGAGATTAATATTTATTGCTACTTAATATTAGATAGCAACAAAATAAAAATTAGCAAGTTAGTGACAGAACATTAATAAAGTACATGTCTTACATTATCTATGCCACTGTTGGCACAACAGACACATTCACTGAATTATGTAGAAGTATACATTTTAGTCTGCAACAAAGAAAACAAGCAGTTTCTTAGAAATTGACAAAGGAAATTAGGGGAAATGAGTGGTCGTAGGTCTGGATTAACCATGTCTTGGACAATTAAAAAGTATTAGGGTGCCTGTTCAATTAGAGCAGTAATAACAGACTGAATGAATATTGAGCAGAAATTCTCCTAATGGTTTTAGACCTGTCTGAAATGACGTGGCTGCCAGCCAGTCAAGACAGACTTAGACTCTACAAGACTAACTGCTTTATGTTGTTATTAAAGTTGATTGTTCATGTGAATGGTCAGTAATCCCTAGGCAGTGCTCGCAAACATGTCTTAAAATGTGTGTGCATGCGTGTCTCTGGTACCTTTGTCTGGTTCCTCTCTGTTCCTTTCTGTTCGACTGTGGAGAAGCTGGAGGGAGAAGTCTCGAGACACAGAACTCAGGCCTCCGTCCTGCAGGATGGATAAGGCTTCCAGCGGCAACTCCAGCAACTTCCTGTCTGCCAGCAATACCACATACTCCCCTGGTTCTGCTGGCAATTCATCTGTATACACACAAGTACAAACATTTATTTCAGATTTTTTTTTTTTTTTTTTTACCTTTTTCTTAATTTTAAAGATGTTGCTGTACAACACCCTTTAACCTTTACAGCTCCACTTCTGAATACCATCATTTCTAACTGGTAGAGGGTTATTGTTCCAACAATTTGGCGAATTCATTCTTTTAAAGGTACAGTGTGTAGGATTTGGCAACATCTACTACAACTTCAGGAGCAACGGAAGTCAGACGGCGGCTGGCGGTACTACGGTTTTGCACTCTGTGGCTCATGATACCGCAGTTTCACCAGCATGTCGGAGAACTACGGTGACCTTCAGGTAACGTTAAAATATGAAAGTCTCTCTCTAGAGCCAGTGTTTGGTTTGTCCGTTCTGGGCTACTGTAGAGACATGGCGGACTCCGTGAAGAAGACCCGCTCCCTTTGTAGATGGATTTTAAGCAAACGAAAACACAACAATTCTTAGTTTCAGGTGATTATACACTAATGAAAACATAGTTATGAATATTACATTACATTTCTGCTAATAAATCCCCCAAAATGTTACACACTGTTCCTTGTAAAAGTACTGAGTTATCAAGTTGTGTGTGTAAATCAACACGTATCACATTTAATCACATGTACAGCGACAACATTGGCCTGAGCGGGAGCTGCAGCCTGCTTGAATAGAAACCTGCTGATGGGGTGCCAATAAACAGATAGGGATCAAAACAGATGTTGGATGTTCAGATGATACACTGTTAATATAAACCACAAGGCCCTTAGGGTGTCACACACACAAGCAAGCTCCCATCCAACACATTCTTCCTTTACCTGAGCTCCCTTTCTCTTCTTTATCTTTGGTTTTGGTCATCTCAGGGACTGGTAGTGATGCAGCCTGGGGCCTGAGGGAGGTAAGGACCGGTGAGGATCAGTGGGGCTACACTACCTCATGTCTGACAAGGACATAAGATAGAACCAGACAGTGGAAGATGTGACAAAGTGTATGAAATAGAGATGTATAGCACTCGCTTTGTGAACGCAGACAGAGGAAAAAACCCGACCGACCAAGCTTAACAGACAAACCAGTCTCACTTGAAAAGACTTTTTCCACAGTGGACATTTGCACCTGCCACAGCGGTAAAATCTTCACTTCAAAGAAGCAAAGTTTCCTACCTCAGGCTAAGAAAACTAAAGGAAATGTGTCCAGCTTTTGTAGTGGACAAACTGGGGAATCTGAACACATATATAATACTTTACCTTAAGCACGAGAAGTCAAACTGTTTGAAAAGTGGATTCAAATAGTCTTCCATATCTTGTACAATTTCTCTGAAGTGAGGTCCTAACATTTCTTCTGCAGCAGTTTTCTGTATAAGAGAACAAGAAAAAAAGAGAAGTTTCAGTAGCTGTAATGCAGTATTTATGTTTCAGGCCACTGATTACTGTCATACACACATCTATTGCAGCAAAACAAAGCTGGAATGTAGAAGTCAGCTGTCCCAAGTCTCCCCAGTAAGTGAGAAGAGACATGAGATGATGATACATTCAGTGGAGTGAGCTTATTTATGAGGCTTGCAGTGGATAATGTTAATAGAGTGAAAGAAGAGCAGAGGTCACAACAAGACATACACGGGGAAAAACACAATGCTCCTCGGAGGCCTCCAGCCGGCCCTCAGCACTCTGCCAACAGGCTTGCTTGATGAGGGCATGTCTCGTCTGCTGGCCAAAGACCCGAGTCTTCTCCCTCAGTGCCAGCAGAGCCTGTGGGCAGACTGAAACCTTGGCCACCCCAGAGCATGTCAGGGCACCTGCAACAACAGTATTGACACACAATCAGACGCACATACTCACAGACACGTTCAGGCCTTGTAATTGGTCCCCATGAGCACCTCCAGCCCCTCCTCCTCCTGGACCTTTTGTATGATCCCCCTCTCTCTTCTTCTGTCTCATCTTATTTTTTTCCTCACTGGCTTTTCTGTTTCTTCTCCTATTCTCAGACAATGAGTCTAGATACCAGCCTATTATTTTTTCCCCCACAATTCCTACAACTTCTTATGTCAGACTAGTCCCACAAAGGTCATGCGAGCAGGTAATACAGTATGCTAATACCCTGTGATGACTTATGCAAGCTGGTGCTCCACGCCAGGCCAGTAAGCAAAGAGGTGAAAGGGAAATTCAGCTGATTTGTTCTATTTCCTCTCTCCTCATCTTCATTAAATCTGAACTTTTCATCTGCCTTGCAGATAAATGTTACATGGGAATACTAAATAATTTTGGCTCCATTTAAATGCTGACAACAATGCTACAAATAGCAGCGTATGTGCGATGAAGACCATATTACCCGGGGCTTTGGAACAAATTAGATGCAGTATAAAAACACACAAAATGCAGTAGGGCTGTACCGAATAGTTCGAAGCTTCATTCATAACGTTGTCGTCTAAATCAACATTCGAATGCTGTGCATCTTTTTTTTTAAAGGGGACCTGTTATGCTTTTGTGCTTTTTTTCCTTTCCCATGTTATATAGATTTTTGTGCATGTCAAAGGTCTGTAAAGTTACAAAGCCCAAAGTCCAGGGCAAAGGGAGTTACTCTCCCCCACAGAAACTGCCTGAAACGCCTTGAGTGAAGTCCCGCCTTTTCTTCCGTAACATGGTGATGTCACCAAGTAACACATTTGCATAACAACTAGTTTGGCATGCCCTCAAACAAAACTAGTTAGAGCGGAGCTGGAACGGAGTCACAAGAGTTTGGTTTGGTTGACCAATCACAACAGAGTGAGGCAAGTATGCACCTGAAAATAAGCATAATAGGTCCTCTTTAATTGCATGTTTGTTCATTCTGTTTAAACCCGGTATTTCTGCATAGTTGCAAATAAAGATCAGGCTACACTAATATTATTAGTATTATAATATTTGTAGAATTAGATTCCAGTGGTGGCTGTGATTGTTTCCGACTGGACTCATTTGCAATAAATCCAGAGCGTTGCAAAGTCCAAAAGTCCAAATTCATTGAAAAAAAATAGATGTAATTATTTCCAAGATTCACACCAAGTTTTTACCTGACAAAATATTCTGCTTCAATCCATATTTGGCGTTTAGCCTTTCAAAACATTTTCATTCTAGTAGTTTGCTCTCCCGCTTGCCGCAAAAAAGGAAGGCACACACCTGTATTAACGGGGAGGTCAAGCAGCAACCCAACAGCACCTTAAATTACATTTATATAACCACAATAACAAATTAAATCGAAAACCTGAATAGAAGCTTTGAATGTAAAATAGAATGACATCTGGTACAGACCTAAAATAAAGTAAATGTTATTTTTGAAATGGCCCGCATCTGTCATACAAGTAGGAAGACTGACGTCTCTTTATATTGTGAACATTGGTTTAAAAAAATGTATGAGCCTCTAACCTGTAACTTGTGTAGTCTTTCCCTTTTGATTTGGAGCTTTGGTCGTCTCATAGAAGGCCCCAAAAAGTTCTGACCTAAAAACAAAAACAAAAAACACTTTTTACCCCTTACCTGTATACAGTATGCACTGCTTCACATGTTTATGTAAAACACCTTCAAATAGATATAGACATAGATGCATCCCATCTCTATCCACAACTACATAATAGTTTAACAATCAGCCCTCTAGTGGCAGGTGTACCACACAGCAGGCCCCTTCTCCAGATACAGTATTACTTTAGTCCAAATCTATTGTGACTTCTGTGACCTGTCATTTACTCATGTACCATGAAACTGTCAGAGGCGGAGAAGGTCAGAATTTATAGCATGGCAAAGAAAGGGAATTAGTGAGAGAAGGACAAAATATAAATTACCCATCTTCAGAGTGCTGAAGCAGCAGGATTTTCAGGTTGGGCGGAAGCTCTGCAAGGATATTAAGGTGGCTGGGAGAGATGGTCAGGTGGCTGAGGGCCTGCAAACCAGAAAGACATTTCAAGATTACAAATTTAACAGTATATTATACAGTCTTAAAATGCCTTTGAAATATATTTTTCCATTATCTGACTAAAAGAATTTCAGATAGAATAAAAGGTAGGATGTTGGCTCAGCTTGTCAGTAAGAACGCTAAATAACGCTCAAGATTTACGTCAAATGTTGGCGAGAAAAAACTGGCATGGCAATTTTCAAAGGGGTCCCTTGACGTCTGACCTCAAGATATGTGAATAAAAACTCTGAGATGAACAGAATGAAACCTGTATCTTTTTGGATAAAACAGATGTTGACAAACTGCATAACTTGCAGTTGAAAAAAGGTAATGAATTGCAATATATCTTATTGCAATATCGCAAAATGATCTTTTTGTGATTTAAGTATCGTAATAATATCGTATCGCCGGGCCTCTGGTGATTCCCACCCTTAATAAATAGTTACGTTACCGAGTTCAATTATTAAGCAACTATTCATTTTTATTTTTACTGGTAATATTAACAGATTAACATGTTTCTGTGATAATATTCCAAAAGATTCATCGGCCTTTTAAGGGGCAACTCCTTGCTGTGTTACATTCATAAAGCTGCAGTTATCCCACATACCAGCTACTGTACATGTTGGTGTGACTTTAAAGAAGAAGTGTGTTTGAAGCTCCACTACTCTGTGTGCTTTTGGAAGTGCATTCAGAGCAAAGGCCGTAACAGTACCGATAGTGTGTCCCCAATCAAGGGAATTTACCGAGCCGAGTATGACAGCATCCATAAATCATGAGTGGTGGGGTTTGGTGACCCGGTACCTTGGAGATGCTATCGAGGGAGTCCTCCGCCCCCTTCAGCATGCTGCTGGGCCTCTCCTCCTGAGAGAGGAGCAGTTTCCTGTGAAGGCTGAGCAGAGCGGAGAGCTGGGATACGCCGGTGCCGGCACAGGCAGAACTCAGGACCTCTGCCATCGTAGCAACTGTGCAGCAGCTCTGGGAATAAAACAGAAGACGGATGAAGGAGCTGTTGGTAATAACAGGCATTAATGTAGACGATGATATCCTGAGGAATACCATTAAGTAAGTGAAGACGATGTGAGGGGACAGATGCAAGGGACTGTGTTGTGCACAAAGCCACCTGCATGCAGTCGGCAGCATATCAACCCGTTTCAATGTACTCTATGTGGAACTCTCTACAGCGTGCATAGGCATAACAGTGATGAGACTGAAAGTGAAAGCTGATGATTAGCATGTCATTTCTAAAAATAGTGCATATTCAAGACAATGTCTGCACAATCAGGCAATGTAGTAAAAAAATGCACATATGATCTGATGCACAATACCTGAAACAGGGCCAGATATTGACCCACCACTGCGGGGTCAGACTGGCCATGACACTCCAACATGTTGAGAGAGGCGTCAGCCAGGATGGAGGCGGGCAGCTTGTGTTGGAGACACAGGCTGACGGCCTCAGCCAGAGCCTTACTGGCCTGTGCCAACAGCTGCTGGGCTCTACGCCTCCTCCGCTGCCAAGTAGAAATCACAGATACACACACACACACACAAGGCAGGCAGATTAACATCCCTGTACAGTAAAGTCTGCATAATCAATCATACATACAAACTTACAGTACACATACATGCGTTACAATACATCAATACACTGTACAGTATATATCTCTATCATTCTAATCATAACTCACCTGTAAAATACTTGCAAATATATTTTATCTAACTTCTCTCTACTCAATTTCATTTTTTTCAATGTTATCTTTAAACTTTACTCACATGCCCATACAGTATGTATTAATATGTATTATTGTATTGTTTCTTTCCTAACTTGTCTCCAATGTAAGTGATGGGGCAGACAAATCCACACATACATAGCTGAAGCTAATATGAGGCTTACCACTGGCTTGTTTCCCGTGACAGCTTTTCTTTGGTGAGCTGAGAGCGAGGAATTTTAACACAATGAGGGACTAAAAAGACTTAAACTTTATTTGTTATACTCAGACTGCTGAAGCCTCATATTAGCTTCCACTGAACTCCAGAATGCATTTTTTACACGGAGTGAGGATTGTGAGTTTTCTTCCCCATCTATTACCTAGGAATTAAATTAGGAAGTGATCTCTTCACATCCAGTATGGACAAGAGGAACAATTACAGCAACTGATTGCTCTTGAAATATACATATGGGCATGTGAGAATTGTTTCAAGACAGACTTGAAAAATGAGAACCAGAAATACTTCTTTTCTGTAATCTAAAAATGCAGCTATCTGTACATTATTGTTCTTTGCATTACAGCTCATATACAGTACCTCACTATCCTGCTCTCAGTGATATCAACATCAGGACTAAACTTTTTTCTATGCATACAATGAAAGTCAAAGTCACAGTCATTTTTCTACCCTAGCTTAAAACCATTTTCAACTGGGGTGTAACGGTTTACGACGGCATATTAGGGCCATTGTATTAAATAAAAAAATTACCGGGCCGGGGGAGAGGGGTAATGTACAGAGAAAAAACTCAGAATTTCCAAGATGAAAGTAGTAAATTTACGAGAAAAAACTCTAATGTTCCCTGAGATTATAAAGTCATAAATCTGTGGGAAAAAAATCATCTTATCTGAGATTAAAGTAACATATTAAAATAATGATTTAAAATATATATATTTTTTTTATAATTGTGATTTCAACCCAGACTCACCATATCATCATAAGCATCCGGACAATGAAAAGACAATGCTGTGAACTGGGCCCATTTAGAATTTTTTTGGGATTTTTTTCTTGTAAATTTACCACTTTAATCTCAATTCAAAAAATCAATTCAGAATTTTTTCTCAGAATATTACCCCCCTCTGCCAGCTGAGTATTTTGTTTATTCTTTCAACCTACAATGGCCCTAATACACCGTCGTTGTTATTCATACATCTATCCTATTTCCATGGTTCAATTTCTTTCAATGAAACTGAAAGGAATAAAGCTTGTATTGGTATGTTTTGTAAGCCCTCTAAAAACCTCTCTTGCATCAATGTGCAGTTCAGCCAGGTGTTCATTCAACAATGCCTTATTAGTTAAATGCTTTGTTTTTACATTTCTATGTAAGAAATTTAAAAATAGTTTAAACGCCACAGAATATTTCATACAAGGCTGGGAAGTTCTACACTGATACACTTATTTAAAAGCAGGTCATTTTGTCTGGCAACAATATTTGTAAGTCCCCCAAGAACAAAATCACAATAAATGAACGGATTAAAGCTAAAGTCTGTGAAGGAATTTATCTCATTTTGACATGATTCAAATGACATAATACATTTAGTTTGACTATAGTTAATCTCAAAACTCTTTCAACATTACCAATTGAATCTTACTTAATATTCCAAAATGTTGCCACATAAATAAAACATTGCTCTCATCTTATTCTGCACCAAGACTGACGTAGACAGTAGATCTCTCTGCGCTGACTTTCAATATGAGAACTATGCAGAGCGCCCAGAGATTTACCTCCGGGGGATTTAAGATGTGAGGTGAACCTCGGTATAAAGACCTCAGATTAGAGATGAGTCAGGAGTGATGGGGTCACTTGTCAGGAGGTATGTACCTGCAGCTCAGCACTTTTGGCAGAGGTCACACTCGGCTCTCTTCTGCTTGATCCTCTGTCTTTCCTTTTCACTGAATTCTCCTCCTCCACGGAAACAGCTTTAGGGTCAGACCAGGCCTCCTTCTCACAAAGTTATTTCAAGTTCACAGAACAATGCGCGTGATTAGTATAAAATCCCCTCATGATCTCAAACCAATAAGACCTGAGCTTTTCTGTCTTAAATTATGTAAGCGGACATCCTTCTCTAATCTCTAAGCACTGTAAGCTTTTCACCCTGTGTAGCAACTTTTTCCAGGTTATTTGTCCATTGGTGTGTGCGTGTGTGCCTGCATCAGGATTCCCAAAAAGGCCCGCAAGTAAACTCTCCAAAGATTTATATGACTTCCCACAATTAAGTAATAGCGTGTTCGAAACTTCAGTGATTTCTTTCTGGTATGTTGGTTTTGTGGTCATAAAATTTCTAAAGGCATAAACAGTCTGGAGCAGGGCTCTACGCTAACTTTTTTTCCCAAGGAGTAAATGAAGAAAATTTAGGAGCACAGTGAAAAATGTTCAAGTACCACAGAGAAATATTCACACTGCAGAGCGCTGCGGAGTAGAGTTACTACAAAAAAATGACTGATGCATAGTTGCTTCAAGATTTTGGTTTTGCTTTTAAAACCATCATCAGGGGCTGGTAGAGATGTCAGGAAACAACAGTAAATAAAAGGCTGATGATGTCACATGCCTATACTGCTTAGATCGCCTCCTGGTGGCTGGCTGCAGTATAGCTCATAAATCCCACACCCTCCATGTTAGCAGATGGGACATGAGCCAAACTAAAAAGTCAAAGTACACGTCAAATACATTTTTCCCAAAGATGGTTTCTGTCCTTTTTAAGTATTTCTTAATCGTGCCTATGTTCAAGTGTTCATTTTTCTGATCAGTTTGGTTTTATTTAGTTATTTGATGCTATAAAAAGGGGATGAGACGTCATGATTGACAGCTGTGATTGACAGCTGCTCTGAGTGAAGTAGTCGCAGCCGGAGGCTCAGGAATTATTCGAGAGAGGAGATGTAACTTTAACTTTCCATAAACGTCACGAGTCTGTGTAATAGAACATGTGTCAATTTGATCATAGATGTAGTTATAGAGATATTATGGTTAGTTGTTGTGTCTTTCTAGCCAAACAGCTACCGTGGTGCTAACGTAGCAGCTAGGTGGCTCACGCTAACAAGCTGCGGTCGTGTTAGGCCCGTGATTGGCTCGAGTGGGTGTGTGGGCGGGACTTCCAGCCCCTCTATCACTACTGCGCAGACTCTGGCTTCAAATAACAGCAAAATCTCAAGATGGCAGCTCCCGGTATTCGGGATATTTTGGATTCACTTTTGTTCAGTGGGAGGAAGTGGAGAGGCATCGTCTATCTTTATATACAGTCTATGATATCAACACTAAATGCTCTAAACATCATGTTAACAATTTCAGCTCCTTAGAAGCTTTTAGACCACAGTTCAGGAAAGTTTTATATCTGGGTACGTCAGAGATTTAGTATATTCATAGAGATGGGGGACTCAAAAGAAACAGATTAAAAAAGAATGGTGGAAATCGAAGCAGCAGAGGCCGAGATATCCTGACTTTTAGTTCTGAGTCAAGCTACAAAAACACCGGGTCCTACTTTTCCAATAATACAACTCAATAGCATTTTTCATAAACCCCCATAAAATTCCCTCCAGAGCCACATAATATAAATACAATTGGTGAAGTGCCCCTTTATTAAGACAATTTCGTCATGATCTTTTCATGATTTTTCGCTCTAATCTTTTTTAGGAATCCTTTCCATGCCACACAGTTCTTAAGAAGGCAAACATATTATTTGTTATTATTTGGCCCCTGGATGTCTGAGCCAAGATATTTTGTATTGTGATTCTCTGTGTAATCAAAATCCACAGTTTACCATCTGGAATACAGTGCCAGTGGGAACCCGCTATGTACCACACATACTGTATGTATACATGAGCATTATGTGTGAATTTATACATGAACATTTGTGTTGTCTACCTGTTTATGTTTGTCCCAGAGAGCACACAGATGAATGGGGTCCTCCTGCACAGCCAGCAGTCGGAGGTACTTTCCCATCAGACTCAGGCAGCGCGCTCTGGTCTCCATGTCGTCCAGGGACTGAGAGTTTACTGCAGCCAGCTGGCCCAGAGCCACCTGCCCCAAGGTGCTGCCCACACTCAGCCACTCCTGGACAAGACACAAGGAAGTTAAGGTCATATGAGGAGATGGATGGAGTACTGTTCTTACTTGTGCTATCATCTGACAAACAAGCTTTTGGATACACAAACCTCTCTACATTTGACTGGACGCATTGATTGATGCTCAGGACTTGGCTGAACAGAATCCCAATTTGGAAGCAAATCCTAACAGATGTTTAAGTGACTGAGAGCTGCTCAGAGACGGCAGACTCCAGCTCAGCTCTGATTGGTTGTTTTCCTCCGGTCTATGAAATCTTGCAGATGCCATTAGGAGCATCGGAGGACACCAGAGGACACCGAGGCACATGATTTCTTTCAGATTACCGGTCTCATGCACTACTGTCAGGATATAGTGACCATTTTATAAAAATAACTTTTTAATCATATTTGCTTCATCAAATTACATTCTGGATAAATTGATATACAGCAATTCCATTACTCCCTGTTATGTGGCTCTCTGTTTTCTTGAGGAGTATTAGATTATTGGATCATATCAAGCCCGTTGCAACGAATCTGGGCATCTGGTTTGACAGTAATTTGAATTTCACGCCTGGATTACTTAAACAGCCTTTTTACTTGCCTGAACCAAAAATCTACTAGATTGACTCCAGACTTTACAGAACTTTTAAGCAGAACCAAGCAATGTGATCACATCACTCCAGTTTAAGCCTCTTTACACTTGCTTCCAGTATGTTTTAGAATAGATTTAAAGATTTTACTGATTACTTTTAAGGCTCTTCTTGGCCTCTCTCCCTGCTATATCTCTGACCTCTTAGTACCGTACACGCCGGTACGTACTTTGAGGTCCTCAAGCAAAGGTCTTTTGTCTGTTCCAGAGGCCCGTCTGAAAACTAAGAGGACAGAGCATTTGCAGTCAGGGATCTGCCCGAGGAAATCACGCTGGCTGAGTCAGTGATCTCCTTTAAGTCCCTTCTTAAAACACACTTTTATCTGAGAGCCTTTCCTGATTTTACTTGAGTTTTATTTTCCTTTGAAATGTTGTTTTTATTTCCTTTAGAAAATGGTTTTCTTTCGCTAATCTTACCTTTTTCTACACTATATTGTTGTTTATACACCAACTTCTTTTCTTTAAAACCTGATGATTTAGGACTTCTGTTTTATTCTGCTGCCTTTGTGAAGCACTTTGTAACGTGGGTTTTGAAAAGTGCTCTATAAATAAAGCTTATTATCATTAGATTAGAGGAGTCTAGAGAGTGTATGCTTACCCATGACCCTTGGCAACGTTTCAGGGGCATTTCTGTCTCCTAAACCCTGCACTCTAGGAAGAAATCTTACATAAATATTCTAAATGAAGGCAACACACTCCAAACAGCTTAAATCCCGGGTAGCGGGGTCCCATATGAACACATTGGTAGGATGCCACCTTAGAGTGATGGCTTGTTGCTGCACTTGTTTGGTAATGACAGTGATAAATAATACACAGCTGCCAATAAAGCACTTTATGTGGTTGTTTGAAGACATAAAAAGTGGGGTGCGTGAGAGAAGCTAAGAACAGAGAAGCCAAGCAATCGCTGTAATTTGTTGGTTAGCCACAAGGGATTTGTTCCCAGGAGTGGTCACAGATAAGAGCTATAAAGTAGCTGGTGTTACGTTGCATATTAGCGTCCCCATGTGGCAATGACACGCAACTAACCTTCTGACCTCCTCAGTAAGCCAGACTTTGTCAACCTAGAGCTTTCACTTGTTGATGTTCAGAGTAATAGTTTGTATTCTTTGAAGTGTAAATTTGTCACTTCCTGTGCCTTAAGGATATTTTCTCCTCAAGACTCTACCTGAAACATTAAATAATTTAGGCACAGGGCAAATCTGAGTTACATATATAGGATGGAATCTTTTCCACCCCTTTGTCGTTTAGACAGGTGTATATTTTTTATATTTATTGAGTACTACTCAAAAAAATTAAGTTCATCCATATGTGTAGACCTAATTCTGAGGAAATTAAGTTTTTGGCCAACAATGGAGTTCTACGGGACATACTGTAGGTGTAAGCTGTATTCCTGAGTAGGATAAAGTCATTGGGCCTCACGCAAGAATATTTTCGTATTCTTGTCTTAACTTTCTATTACTTTTTTTGTGCCGTGGCTCGTATGAATGTGCCACGTCAGATTCAGCAAATGCTCCTAACTTCAGATAACTGTGTAAATGACCTACGTAAAGATGATGAATGCCACCTGTGTGTAAATGAGCGCGCACTCATGAGAATTGTAAATTAGCATAATTAACGCCCCAATGACACCATATAAGGCTACGCGTCCTGCCCCATTCATCTGTCTCTGCCCTTATATCAGCACGCTGTCTAAAAACACACCCTCTTCCAAAAGAAGGAAGTCAGCCATGATGCGCCTGGTTTCACTTCCTGTTGACCTTATTATATACAAAGAGACAAATTAACCTTCAATTAGTGCATAATTGAAATTGTTTTGCAGTTTGATATGTTCATATTGATATTATAGTATTATACAATATCATCAATGGCCAATTTAAATGAATGATGATATTGTTAGGCTACATTAAAATTATATTAATTAATTGCAGAGTCAAACAGGATAATGTCAACATAATTATGAAGTATAATTTATATAGGATTTTCAAACTCAGAATTGCTTCAAAGTAATGAAAAATACAATCCATTAGTGTAATCTTAGCTTTGGATAACAGCAGTTCAGCAGTGCGGCAAGTTCTCCTAAATGTTTGCACAAACATTTGTTGTACGAGTACGAGAGTGTTCGATACTGTTCGTACGAGTGGTTCTTGCATGAGGCCCATTGTTGGTATTGGTCATTTTATTTATTGATGATAAGAAGATAAAATAATAAATTATCCTTCAAAATAAGATGCTACACCCTCAAGAAATTACCATTTAATGCAATAGTTTGTTAGAGTAAAAGTTATAGGAGATGTTATTGGGCAAGACTACAGTACATCATTACTGTGCCGGGTAAGTTTGATTATATATAAATAGATATAAGATGTAGGTGTGCTGTCTAACCTGTTCTATAGAGTTGGGCTCAGGTGAGCAGCATGTAAACTCCTCCAGTGCTCTCTCAGCAGAAGTTTTCCCCTCGCGGGCCAGAGCTCGGTGTTTCTCCTCAGCACAGTGCTCCTCCAACACGGCCAGACTAAATTCTGCCAGGGCCAGTCGCAGGCGCAGCAGCCTCCGCATGGCTGCCAGTGACACTCCATGACTCTGGCGAGGATGAAAAGCACCAACAAAAATGAGAACATGCACTCAAAATTGTAAGCATACACATGCAGCAGTAGCTGATGAGGAAACTGTAACACACACCTGAAACATACACATCAATATGTGTGAGGCATGGGACAAACTGAAGTTGAAATGTTAATCCACAGCAGTCCATTTGCTCTCCTATTTAATCAGAAGCACCTTCTCTTTATAATATTAAAAAGGCTGACTACTATTAAAATGGTAATTGGAAACAATTATTCTCAAGTGGCGGGTTAGGGTGCAGGAGTGGGCTGTGATGATGAGTTCACAGACAAATAGCAACTTAGGCAAGACGTATGATCAAATATGGTGAGACATGATGACAAATGAGAAACTTGACTGACTGAAAACCACTGATTTAAACTAGATAGAACTGAATAGATAGATAGATAGCCCAGCTCATACAGATGAATAAATGAGCATGATTCTAGTGATTACAGCTGTTGTCTCTTGTTTCCAAAGCAGGTTGGATGTCAAATCTTACTGGGGCAGCAGCACCATCTGCTGAAAGCACACTGCTACAACCCAGCCTCCACAGCCATTGTCTCTTACACTGATGGAACATTTGCATCTTTTGATCAATTCATGGATGCCCTATCCTTTGTGAAATTAGAAAGAAATAAACACTTCATTCGTGGCTGTAACGTAAAATTTTCTAAGATTTGGTTACCAAGTCAAGTCCCTCCAGCTGGATGCTCTCCCCATTGGCTGAGCGACCCCCTGTACTGCACCAACATCCTGATATCCCCATGCTAGTATTACACAGCGTGTCTAGTATGTCACCATCTCCAAAATGTCTTGCATATTGGATGTATCTTTATGTTTTTTTTTTGCTATATTTATTTATTTATTACATTCATTTATTTTTGTTGTGGTTGTATCGTTGATACCACCCTCTTGTCTTCGTATCATCACAACTTCTGCCAATGTCTACCTCATTCTACAGAAGGCTTTCTTCTATTTCATCTGTTCACTCATCCATGCAGGGGTTTATGTATTGTACTGTTGTTGTCGGTGTCATACAAATAATCATCAAATCATGTATTTAAACATCCACAGACGATTTAATCGAAAACTCAATAGAGCAAGTTTTTGCAGCAGGTGTGAGAGTTGTTCAATCAATCTATCTTTCACGATTCCATCAACATGTAAATGCTGTGTGTTGTGTCAGGCCATCTCTGGCACTGAAGCCCTCAGATAACCTCATCCGATGATAGCTTGTATAAGTGTCTGGATAAAATAGGATTCTAACACCCGTCTGCTGTTGACAAGTACCAGTAATGGAGGCTTTATCTGTTTGTGTCAGAAGAACATCTCTGAGATATAAACAGCAATACACACAGAAATATGTATTTATGACAGTGGGACAACAGGGCCTGAATAACCTCATGCAGCAGCTTAATTGTGATTCGGTCAATTAGACTCTTTAGGAAATGAGATAGCACAAACAAAGGCTCTCTAGGTCATTTAGCCATAAAAAGGGCTTTTCACAGGAAAATCCTTTCTTCTCTCAACTCTGATACTCAGATCTCTAAATAGGATCGAATATTGTGCCATCTGCACATGTCCTTAATGGGGCAATTTTAGCCAGAATTCTGCGTCTGAGTGTAACAGCAGAGCAAATGCACTTCAGTTGGTCAAAGCAATTTCTTTTAGTAAGTAATGCCTTTTCCTCTGTCCTCTGTTTCTGGTGTTCACTTTAAGCCACGATCTCTGCTGATCAGTTTCCTCAAAAGAAAGTTAAGTAGAGTGGCTGTGACTGGGTAAAAGTGTGGATAACAGAAGACACAATGCTTCTCAGAACAAGTGAGAGATGAAATGCCTCCCGAGGTTTTTGAAAGGGCAACATCACAATGAAAGATGGATTTTCATGCACTTTATTTACCTCTTCCTGTGAGGGGCGCAGCCTCTGAGCGTTCAGCGCCACACGTTCCTGCTCTGAAACAGCTAGCTGCATTTGGGAGAGGCCATCAAGCAGGAAGCGCTGTCTGTCTTCTCTGCAAGTAGCATGGTTGGCTAGGATTCTGTAGAGCAATATTGTTAAGGGTGAACAAAGACAAAGAAAACAAAGGTTGCGTGAATGAGACAGCAATTGTGCCAAATAGAGTATGTGAGAGCACACTGGGCCTCATGCAAGAACCACTGACGCGCCACAATTCTGAAAAAAGCCTCACAGAAAAAAGTAAGAGGGAATAAGAATAAGAATAGGTTCTTGCATGAGGGCCCTTTGTGTGTAAGTCTGGTGGTGTAGGTGTAATCGTAGTATGAAATAATTCTTAACTTTAACTTTTATGGGCTGACTTTTCAAGCTATCTACATGCACCTTAGTAGACCACAATTTGTATTTGCATACAGCATATAGTACTGTTTAAAGAACATTCAGGTCTGGAGTAACTCCAGACTGACTAACCTCAGACCATGTGCGTACTCGGCATGTGCCTCCGCTGCGTGTCCTCTGTAGCTGAGTTTAGTGAAACCACTGGCACACTCTCTGAGTGTATCACAGGCAGCCATCAGCCTCTGGACAACCTCGTTGCTGAGTGTCTCTCCAGGTTCATCACCACCAAGGGCACGTATACATTCAATGGCACCTCTGGAACACAACAAAACACATTCAATTAGATCAGGATTACATGAATGCCTGTTAGAGTCACAACTTATCTGAGTGTGTCTGGCTAAACACTTAAAATATGACATTGAATGGATGTTTCAACAGTTACATGATAAAACTAGGTTTGCCTTGTTAAAGTTGACTTTTGCTCGAGTAAAATATCCAAATTAGTCTTTTCATGAGACACAAGATACTAAGCTTGCAAATAATCATTAGAGCCACAAAATTTAGCATCACCACAATTTTTCAATTCAGCAGGGTATAACTGTCTGTAGTCTCCCATCCTCCGTATGTGTCCTATAAAAAGTTAAGAGTTTACACCTGTTTTTTCCCAGACGTTAAAATTGCCATAGTGATCAATCTGCAGTGATGAATCAGGTGCAGCGGCTATTTGTGTGATTTTACATTCATTCCTCCCATATCTTGGGCCTCTGAACAGGAAGGCCCTAAAATACAGCATACTTTTACTCAAACTAGGTATGGGAATCACCAGAGGCCCCACGATACG